>JABUQX010077601.1:20000-22369 GCA_015478945.1 Trachelipus rathkii | reverse complement strand
TGTGAGTTTTTTTATGGTTGTTGCCCGCCAGATGGAGATTCCTTGGTGACAGTCATGGAAGAATTGAGTGTTTCATTTGTGAATGAAACAAGTTGTTCTTAGTAAATTAGAGAGAAAAGTCTTGCCTTTCGGTGGGCATTTTTTTCGTTTTGAATAGTTCTCTCTCCTTTTTTTTTTCTTTCTTGTTTTGCCTTTTTTTGAACTGTGGGCAATTTAATTCATATATAACTATTTCAAATATTTTCTTATTATTCTATTTATTCTACTTTGCAAATACAAAATAATTTTGAAAAGAAAGGAGTTTGTCTTACAATTAGCATGCACAATAAATTTGAGTTAGTTATTATAAATTTTTATTAAATGAGGGTTTTTCTGTTTTATGCCATGAAATATAACCAATGCATTTTGGATAGGATTTTTTTTTAGCGCTTTCGTCCCTTCAGGGGCTACTTCGCTTTGACAAATGTTGTTTAACAGATTTTTATTCACCTTGAATATAAAAATATTTTATTATTCATAATAAAATATAGAATATACTTTTTTTTATGCAAATGCGTTTTTTCATGGAATAATTGTCCATTGAAAAATTTTATTTTTCTCGAATAATATAAAGTCACTATTTTTAATGATTTAATAATATTATAGTACACCATGTTTTAATTCGTTTTTCTACCGTCCGGAGTAAGCTATCGTACCGAATGGTATCTTTCTCCGAACTTTAAATTTTTGAAAAGTCATTAAATACAGTACATTTTTAATTTCATTAAACACATCCTTCAACCGAAGAAAATTTCAAATTTTTAATAAGATCATAAGCATTCATGATAATTGTTATTTGTAATGGCTAGCTACTGATGGAAAGGGATTGCTATCACAGCGAGCGATCTTGGAGTTCATTAAACACATCCTCAACCGAAAAAATTTCAAATTGTTGAATAAGATCATAAGCATTCATGATAATTGTTATTTGTAATGGCTAGCTACTGATGCCTGGGGAATGTCGAAAGGATCGCTATTTATATTTAAATGTTTTGATTAAAAATATTAAAAAAAAAAAAAGATTTAAAATTTTGGAAGCTTGGTAACTCAGCCTTCCTCATCACGAGATCGTTCAGATATTTATAGCGCGGAAAGTCACTAAATGCACCACTTGAAATCATTAAATTTCGATGATTTTTTGGGATTTCCTGATGACTTTCTTTCCATCATTTTTCCCTTTTTTATTTGAAAGCATTTTACTGATTTTATAGATCATAACGTAGATAGTCCCGGCTTATAAATTTGTCACAAGCCAGCCCTGCCATCTTAGGATTCGTCGGAACTTTTTATAAAATTGTTGTATATCACATTCATCATTCGCCGAAACATTTTCAGCTGGAGTCCCGGCGGGCGCTTGTCGGAAACAGTTGCGCGCGGAAAAAATCTTCCCATGAAATATAAATTCATTTTTAAAGAAAATATCTGGTCAATTACACTTCTATTTATAACATATATTTAATCAACACATGTATAAATTAATTAATTGAAATTCATCTTAAACTTTAAACTGTGAAGAAAACTTTCATTAAGGAATTTCTATTCATAACTTTGACTGGTTACTAAATAATCATTCGTTGTAGCCGCAAATTTATTTTTATATTGCGATAGGTGGCCAAATTATAAAGTTCGATTATTGCTTTTGTAAATTCAATTTTTTTAAAAAATATTTAACAGTGGTTTATAGTAATTGATCATATTTAAATAAAAAGTGTATATTTGCATGCAAACAAAAGATATTATATAAGACACAGCACTTCAATAATTTGGAAACTTTTTAACATTTGTTCTTGCCATTTTTGGCTTCACATTGAATAGCATTTTTATTAATTTGAAATATTTTTAGATTGGTTATTACTACCAGAGTTTAAGTCATTGTATTTATCACTAGAGGGCGCATGCAACCCCTTTCACAGGATTGACGGTTAGTCTTTGATTACAATTGTCATTCATAATATCACAATTCACCAGTTTATTGTTATTTTCAACGCTTATATTATAGGTATTATTAGTTTTTATTATTATTATTTTTATTTATTATTATTATTATTATTATTATTATTATTATTATTATTATTATTATTATTATTATTATTATTATTATTATTATTATTATTATTATTTTTTTTATTATATTATTATGATTAATTATTTATTATTATTATTGTTATTATTATTATTATTTTTCTTTATTTGTAGTGGTGGTGGTATTAGTAGTAGTATTTTCTTGACTACTATTTTTGATTACTGATTAGAAGTGTTTTTATTATTTCTATAAGCATTGTTATATTTTTTTCTGCACTAATATGTTCTAAGTTTATTTTGAAGTATTT
>JABUQX010077601.1:2500-15000 GCA_015478945.1 Trachelipus rathkii | reverse complement strand
ATAATATTATAAAATGTTTCTAGTAATTATGACATTATTAAGAAATTAACCATTATTATTATTATTATTATTATTATTATTATTATTATTATTATTATTATTATTATTATTATTATTATTATTATTATTATTATTATTATTATTATTAATATTATTTAATATAATTTAATTGATATCAGTTATTTTATTTTTATTCATCTTTATTTTCGATTATTACTATAATTTACGGGAGTATTTTTATTTAAAAAAAAAAAACTACCACGGGCCCGCTAGGATAGCGAGCGGGGGACGTGGGGGATGATATAGAGGGAGGGGGGGCCGAAGGCCCCACCCCGGATCAAAAAATAAAATATATAAAAATATTAAATATCAATTTATTTTAAAATGGCGTCTCCACAAACTTTACGTACAATTCATCAATTTTTAAACTGAATAAATAGCCTTAAGATTATTCATTTTTATAAGACGTATAGGTGTGAAGCACAAATAAAATTATATATCAATTCTTTCACCCCTTTTTTCTGTCAATATTAATTAAATTAACATTTGAAAATCCAGTATTTACTAATGTAATTACCCTAAAATCATAGAAATTATTTTAGATTTTTCATTGATCTTTCTTCCTGGAGTCAACTTCTTATAAAATAGCCATATATTATATATATATATATATATATATATATATATATATATATATATATATAATATATATATATATATAATAATATATATATATATATATATATATATATATATATATATGTATTATATAATATATATATATAATTTTTATATTTTTTTTTACAGTTGTCACCACCACTCACGGCAGAGCCCTATTCAAGGTGGGATGTTTTTATGCCTAAAAGGTCAACAACTAAATCAAATTACGCAGATGAGCACAACGCAGCTTTCGAAGTGGGGGGATTAAATTCGTAGGAACACGGAAGATGGGGAAGAAGAATTCCACAGAACAGATGTGGCAGGAAGAAGGAAGCACCGCACGCGAACTAGACTGGGTTTAATACATCAACACAAAAAACTCATGTGGCAGAAACAGCACCCCTAGGTTCTACGAGGGCGACGCAAAGGTGGAGGTACGCGAGTGGATAAGCTCCCCGAGCACCTGCCGCCGCGGTACCTATAGAAAAGAAGATAAAGCACCAACAACGCGCCGCAAAGATAGTGGGTCAAGTGAACTGGAAAGTACAGAACAGTTTATAGGCCTTTTGGCCTTTGACTCGACCCTGTCCAAAAGCCGGGTGAAACCAGAGCCCCCCCAGATATGAGAGCAGTACTCCATACAAGGGCGGATGAGGCCCTTGTATAGCTGGAGTAACTGAGAAGAGGAAAAAAAGTCTCGCAGTCAAAACAGAATTCCCAGTTTCTTGAGGCCACCTTAGCAACCGTTTTGATTGTGAGGTTTCCAAGACATTTTTTTTGTTTATGTTAAGCCAGGATGTTTATATTGTCGACAGGGAGAGGACGAGAGAACCGTTCGAAAAGAGATAGGAAAGTGGAAGGTGTGTCTAGAGAGGAGATTTGTAGAAGTGAGTTTTTAAAGAAATGAATTTCACAAGGTTCAGACAACCCCACCCGGAAATTCTATCCAGATCAGCGAGAATAGAATCGGAAAGATTAAGACGAGAGGCAATTCTAGAAGTAAAAGAAGGAGCAGAATTGAAATGAGCTGAGGATTGAAGGGTTCGAGTATCGGCATAACGAGTGAATTGAGTTAGATGTGCAGGTGAGAAGATCATTAATGAAAAAGTAGGAATAAAGTAGGCGAGATAAGACAGAACCCTTGAGGAACACCACTATGACAGAAAAGGAAGAAGAAGTCGCCCATCAACAACAGCCGATATTGAGCGATTTGAAAGAAAACTAGACATAAGTAAGCAAAGAGAAGGAGGAAACCCAAAGGAGGGGAGCTTGGAGAGCAGTGACGCGTGCCATACCCGGTCAAATGCTTTGGATATGTCAAGCGCCACGACGCAAGTCTCCCCGTAGTTCCTAAGGGCGGAAAACCATAAATCAGTAAGATAGGAAAGTATATCGCCAGTAGACCTCGAGCGCCGAAAGCCGTACTGGCGATCGGAAAGAATGGAATGAGATTCCAGATGATCTAAGAAATGAGAGTTGAGAAGAGTTTCAAAGATCTTAGATAGAATACAAGTAAGAGCTATAGGGCGATAGTTGGAAGGATCAGAGCGGCTTCCTTTTTTCGGAATAGGTTGGACATGTGCGGGCTTCCAACACTGAGGGAAAGTGTTAGTATTGAGACATAGAGAATATAGTTGAACGAGGAGCGGGGATAGCACGGAAGCACACTCCCTCAAAACTCGGGGAGGAATGCCATCCGGGCCACCCGCCTTCCTAACGTTCATAGTTTTCAGGAGCCCATGCACCCGATCAAATGTAATCACAGGCAAAGGCATAGGACACCTGAGAGGAGAAGGAGGAGGATGAGGAATACCAGAATCGTCCAGGGTTGAGTTAGAGGAAAAAAGGAGGCCGAAGAGATTGGCCTTTTCAGTTGGAGAATTAGCAACAGAACCATCAGATCGAATAAGAGGAGGAAAGACAGATTTACAGAAAATTTGTTAGAGATGTTTTTGGCATGAGGCCAGAAAAGATTTTCAATAGGAGAACCAAGGGAGGTTAGCGCACTTTCGTTTGAGTGAAAGCCCGCTTTGCTCGTCGAAGAGTATCCCTGCAACGATTTCTAGCTGAATGAAAATTAGCAAGAGTGATAGGAGAACGAGAATTTTTCCACTCCCGATACGCACTGTCTCTAGCCTGAATGGCAGAGAACAATCACGATCGATCGGTAGGGATTATGAGGAGAGAAAGATTTAGTCGAAGAAGGGGAATGAACCTGCTCATCCACGTCAACGGATTACAGCCTCCCACCTGCTATCAGGCAGAAGTCGAAGCGCAGCCAGAGACAAAAGGCAGTCATTCCAGTTATAGTTAGCGTAGAAGCAACGCAAAGCCCCCCAATCAGCCCGATCAAAGTGCCAGAAAAACGCGTAGGAGGGCAGGATGGAGCTGTTGGAGAGGAAGTATTAAAAATTAAGAGATATAAGGTTTTGGTCAGATTTACCAATAGGAGGAGCGAAGGTGGTTTATTTATAGAGAGAAGGACTAGTGTGAAACATTAGGTCAAGTGTGTTCAAGAATTGGTTGCGACGATCCGGAATGTTGTGTGGGTTCTTTAATTAGTTGCTCCAGATCCTTGAGAATGCTGAAATGATTCGGCTTCCTCCCCACCTAAATCAGTATGAGAGGATCCCAACCATTCAGTTGTTGTGTACATTGAAATCCCCGAAATAAGAGGAACTCAGTATTTGGATGAGAAGATATTATACATATATATATATGATATATATTTATATATACTATTATATTATAATATATATATATATATATATATATATATATAATATACATATATAGAATTTGTTGATCTTATATTATATAATATATATATATATATATATAGTAAGTGACAGGACAGTTTTTGGTATCTAGCACCCTTTCGATATGAAGAATAGAGATATAGTCTGAAACCTTGGAATATATCTAGTTATATGGATAAGGCTCGAATCCAGTGTAATTTCAAGTCTGTAGATTATTTATAAGAGGGTGGTCAACCCCCGAGGGTGGCTACGGCGATCTGGCTTACGCTCGCGCATTGCAGCTTCCGAGCGGATGAGTTTAAGCCTAACGAGCGTTTGGGCGACCGACCACCTGGAGGTCAAACAGACCGAAGGTCTGTTTGACCGACAGATACAGACTGAGCGCGCGTGCGCATACACAAACACAATTATTATTATTATTATTATTACGTCGAAGAAGTGTTTCCGAAGGAAACACTTCTGAGTTGTGTTTTAAACCCTTCTGCGCCTGCTTCTGCGACTCCGAGTCCGCACTGCATGGCACCGCCCCGCACCGCACCGCACCGCACCGCACCGCGCCGTAGCGCTCCGCAGCGCACCGCGCCGTAGCGCACCGCCGAAGAAATTGAGATCACGGAGTGATCTCAATTTTCGAGCCGACTTAAGCTCAGCCCTCGGGTCCATCTCTGCCCCGCACCGCACCGCGCCGCACCGCATCGCACCGCATCGCGCTGTAGCGCTCCGCTTTCGACTCATCCTCTGGAGTTTTTTTATTATTATTATTATTATTATTATTTTTATTATTATTATTATTATTATTATTATTATTATTATTATTATTATTATTATTATTATTATTATTATTATTATTATTATTATTATTATTATTATTTATTATTATTATTATTTTTTTGTTATTATTTCCACCGTTGTTTCTTCTTCGCATCCAGTTCTAAGTCCAATATACATCTACAAGGGTTAGGGTTATCGTATTGGGTTAAAATTTGGAGGGGTGTTAGATGGGAAGGTAACCTGAGTCGTAGACGATGGTTGTCCCCGTGGGTCCTCCGAAGGGGGACCCCACCCCCATTAAAAAATTAAATATTGACGTAGAAAGCTGAAATTTGGTGAGTGGATTCAGAGTTGAATTTCTTGAAAGACTTGGTATGGGAATCTGAGGAGTTGGCTCCTGCACCGATGCTGGAGCCACTGCGGTGCCTAGTTAATAAACAGTCGTATAACAACAATCTTGATGTCTTTATAAGGTTATCGAGGTCGCTAGAGTCGAATATGAGTGGTTATAAAGGTCCGTATAGAAATGCATAGGATACCCCCCATTTAGGAGGGTCTTTCGACTGCAAAAAAGAGCACAGAGCGGCAAAAAACAAAGAGAATGAAGAATGGATGAAAGATGATGAGGAAGTGGAAGAAGAATGAGGAAGGTGGAAGGAGTCTGACTCAGAGGAGTAGAAGGTGACAGCTGCACCGGTGCTGGCTCCGGTGCGGTGCCTAGTTATTAAATATTTGTGTAATGATACAATGTTGGTGTCCTTATATATGTTATCGGGTCTGTAGATTTCGAAAATAATGGTTTCAGAACCTTCAAGAAATAAAAAATAAATAAATAAATAAATAAAATTTCTTATTCTTTTTATGTTTATAACTTACAAATTTACGTTTTTACATACCCTAAAGCAGTAAATCACTAAATCAAACCACCATCCAGCCCCCATCCGCCTCCCTCCTGACCATCTGTGATCTATTGATCTATTGATCTATTGATTAAGGTCACATTTTGAGTATCATTTTTGGATAAACATAACATAAAATCAAGTTCTTTATACAAAGATCAATCAATATATGTCACCTAACAAAGTTTTACAATTAATAAGCTAACATAGCATCAACTGAACAAGAAAAATTAATGCCCAAAGACCAAACATAACACATCTTAAGCAGGAATAAGCAGTCAACATTAACAAAAAAGTTCCAACACTTAACACCAGTAAAGCAACTAACATGGTATGCAAAACGTAACCTAATCTTACTTTTTCAAGCATAACTCTAACATATTAACGTTAATCTTACACTAACACAGTAACATTTAACTAAAATTTCTCACAACATTGGTTAATTATCATACAGACCAGCGAAAGTATGCTAACATAATAAAGTTTCCACATTAATAAAGCTAACATAGCATCAACTGAACTAAGAAAATAATGGCACAAAGACAAACCTAACACAACTTACACACAAATAAACTGTTAACATTAACAAAGTTCCACACTTAACACCAGTAAAGCAACTAACACATGGTATGCAAAAACGTAACCTAATCTTACTTTTCAAGCATAACTCTAACATAAATTAACGTTAATCTACACTAAACACAGTAAACATTTAACTAAAAATTATCACCAACATTGGTTAATTATCATACAGAGTAGCAAAAGTATGCTAACGTAACAAAGTTTCCACATAATAAAGCTAACATAGCACAAACTGAACTAAGAAAATAATGCCCAAAGACCAAACATAACACATCTTAAGCAGAAAAAAGCAGTCAACATTAACAAAGGTGTCCACACTTAACAACAGTAAAGCAACTAACATTGGTATGCAAAAACGTAACCTAATCTTACTTTTCAAGCATAACTCTAACATATTAACGTTATTCTTACACTGACACAGTAACATTTAACTAAAATTTCTCACAACATTGGTTAATTATCATACAGACCAGCGAAAGTATGCTAACGTTAACAAAGTTTTCACATAATAAAGATTACTTAGCATCAACTAAACTAAGGAACATTATAATCGCCCCAAAAGACAAACCCTGACACAATCTTAAACACAAATAACTTTAACTAACAAAGTTCCACCACTTAACACCAGTAAGCAACTAACATAGGTATGCAAAACGTAACCTGTTCATACTTTTTCCAAGCATATCTCAACATATTAAACGTTAATTTACCACTGACACAGTTAACATTTAACTAAAACTTTCTCCACAACGATTGGTTAATTATCATACTGAATCAACGAATATACTCTAAAATAATGTTTACACATCAATAAAGCTAACATTGCGTAACATGAACTAAGAAAAATATAATGTACAAAGCCAAACCTAACACAACTTACACACGAATAAACTGTTAACATTAACAAAGTTCCACTGAGTTCTTTATATACTAACCACCGAATATATGCTAACATAACAATGTTTTCACATTAATAAAGCTAAACATAGCATCATATGAACTAGGAAAATAATGTACAACGACAAAACCTAACACACTTACGCTCTAATAAACTGTTTAACATTAACAAAGTTCCTTACTTAAACACCATTAAAGTAACTAACTTTACATACAAAAGGTAACCTGTTCATACCTTTTTCAAGCATTTCTCTAACATATTAACGTTAATCTTACATTGACACAGTAACATTTATCAAAAAAAATGTGTCATAACCATACCTAACCATCATAATACCTAACGAGTAAATACGAATAAAGTAAAGTTTTTAGACTTATCTCTTTTTAGACTCCGCCTCCTTTCAGAAAATACCAACTCTAAACATGAAAATGATTTTACGCTTTAACTTTTTTGCATAAAGTGATGCAATACTTATTATATTTGACCCTCTGGCAGGAATACAAGCAATGTAGCAGTCGCCATTCGGTTTACGATTAAATATAAATGACACATCGTTGGGAATAACGAAACTCCTCGTGAAGATATCAACAACAAGCGTAGAGATGCAGGGAGATGTCATCGTATCAACACAGCGAAAAACTATCCTACTGAAGAAAATAGTGTATAAACATCCCTTAAATGTAATGAGATTCTTTCTTTCAACCAATCAGAAGAAAGTAAACAAGAATACGACGTACGAATGAACCATATCAGTTCAAAAGGGTATATATTCTCGTTCGACAACAACAACAACAACAACAACAACAACAACAACAACAACAACAACAACAACAACAACAACAATAACATAGTACAAAGATAAGTTCTTTGGATACTAACCAACGAATATATGCTAACGTAACATTGTTTTCACATTAATAAAGCTAACATAGCATTACCAGAGCTAAGAAAATAATGTACAACGATGAATCTAACACAACTTAAGCACGAATAAACCACTAACATTAACAAACTTTCGCACTTAACAACACTAAAGTACATAACACTTCGTCCAAAACGTAACCTATTCACACTTTTTCAAGCATATCTCTGACATATCAATGTTAATTTTACATTAACATCGTAATATTTAACAAAAGTTTAGCATAATCCTGTCTAATCATCATACTGACAAAGAATATAATGCTGACGTAACAAATGTTTTACATCAACTTCGTAACATTTAACAAAAAATTCATCATAATCTCGTCTAAATATCATAATCCCCAGCGAATAATCGCAAACATAACAAAGTTTTAACCAAACATAACAAAAAATAACAAAATTTTATCCTAACATAACATAAAAATAAGTTCTTTGAGTAAAATATCCCAGTAAAACGTAATAATTTACTGATTTTAAAGCAGTAAATCAGTAAATCAGTAAATCAAACCACCCATCCCAGCAGTCCCCTACCCGTCCCACCCGCCTGTGATCTATTGAACTATTGATTCAAGTCATATTTCAAGTATCATTTTGGACAAACATAACATAAAAATAAGTTCTTTATATACTAACCTACGAATATATGCTTAACCAACAAAGTTTTAGCATCAATAAAGCTAACAAATCATAACCGCGACTAGGAATATAATGTACAAATGCAAACCTAACATACCTTGTTTGTATGAATAATCAGCTAACATCCTGAAAAAATCCCTACTGATCAAGGTAAAGTAGCTAACAGGTCATACAATACTCGATATGTTTCCACTACCTTTCGAGCATATTAGCAACAGTAAAGCCGTATTATCTAACAAAATCCCTAAACAAAGGACAAATCTATCAAAGATGCCACCATCTTGAAACTATGAATTGACACTAATCTTCATCAAAGTGTCAACTCGTTTTTTCGAGTATAACATCATTTTGAACTATGAAAAAACGTAGACATTAGCAAAAGTCTAAGGGGGGGGCAAACCTAACATTATTCAACAAAAAAAACTTAACCTAGGTTCACGTTTCTAAATCACATCATCGTCAGTTAACACAGTAATATCTTACAAAAACTCATCATTTCTCTAACAAATCAGTGTTATTTCCACATTGTCATAGTAATATTTAACATAACGTACTTAACTTACGAATAAACAGTTTTCATTAACCAAGATTATCTAAAGCAACACATTACCTACCGAGAGAAAACCCAGGGGGGGATGCGCCCCTTGAAAGGGTGTGTTCCTGCGAGGGGGGATCACCCGAAGGGGTGTAAGCGGTTTTTACCCCTCCGAAGGAGGGGTAAGCGGTTTTTACCCCTCCGAAGGAGGGGTAAAAACCGCTTACACCCCTTCGGGGTTGATCTCCCCTCGCAGGATCACACCTTTCAAGGGCGATCCCCCCTGGGTTTTTTCTCTCGGAAGGTTAATGTTGTTGCTTTAGATATTCTTGGTTTAATGAAGACTGTTTTATTCGTAAGTTAGGTACGTTATGTTAAATATTACTATGACAAATTGTGGAAATAACACTGATTTGTTAGAGAAATGATGAGTTTTTGTAAGATATTACTGTGTTAACTGACGATGATGTGTTAGAAACGTGAACCTAGGTTAAGTTTTTGTTGAATAATGTATAGGTTTGCCCCCCCTGACTTTTGCTAAAATTGGTTTCCTTTTACCCGTTTTATTCCCTAGGTCAAATGATGTTATTACTCGAAAAACGAGTGACACTTCAGTGAAAGATAGTGTCAATTCATAGTTCAAGATGGTGCATCTTTGATAGATTGGGTCATTTTGTTAAGGGATTTTGTTAAAAGGTAATACGGCTTTACCTGTTGCCAATATGCTCGAAAAGTAGGAACATATCGAGTATTGTATGCCCTGTAGCTATTTTACCTTGATCAGTAGGGAATTTTTCAGGATGTTAGCCGGTTTATTCATACGCGAAGTATGTTAGGTTTGCATTTTGTACATGATCGTCCTAGTCGTGGCTTATGGTTTGTTAGCTTTATTTGATGCGCCGACTTTTGATGGCTAACTAACCGAATTACGAGGTTTAGTAATAAAGAACATATTTTATGTATTGTTTGTCCCAATGATTACTTGAAATATGACTTGAATCAATAGCTCAATAGATACAGGCGGGTGGGACGGATAGGGGACTGCAGGGATATTGTAGGTTTGATTTACTGATTTACTGATTTACTGCTTTTAAAAATCAGTAAATTATTACGTTTTACTGGGATATTTACTCAAAGAACTTATTTTATGTGTTAGGATAAAATTTTTGTTATTTTTTGTTATGTTTGGTTAAAAACTTTGTTATGTTTGCGATTATTCGCTGGGGATTATATTTAGACGAGATTATGATGAATTTTTTGTTAAATGTTTTACGAAGTGATGTAAAACATTTTGTTACGTCCAGCATTATATTCTTGTCAGTATTGATGATTAGACAGTTTAGCTAAACTTTTGGTTAAAATATTACGATGTTAATGTAAAATTAACATTTTGATATGTCAGAGATATGCTTGAAAAAAGTGTGAATAGGTTACGTTTTGACGAAGTGCTATGTACTTTATGTTGTAAGTGGCGAAAGTTATTGTTAATGTTTAGTTGCGTTTATTCGTGCTTAGTTGTGTTAGAGATTCATCGTTGTACATTATTTCTTAGCTCTGGTAATGCTATGTTAGCTTTATTAATTGTGAAAACAATGTTGAGCGTTAGCAATATTCGTTGGGTTATATCCAAAGAACCTATCTTTGTACTATGTTATTGTTTGTTGTTGTTGTTGTTGTTGGCTAACGATGTTGTCGAACGAGAATATATACCATTTTGAACTGATATGGTTCATTCGTTCGGTTCGTATTCTTGTTTACTTTCCTCTCCTGATTGGTTGAAAGAAAGATCTCATTACATTTTAAGGTGATGGTTTATACAACTATTTCTTCAGTAGGGATAGTTATTTCGCTGTGTTGATACGATACATCTCCCTGCATCTTACGCTTGTTGTTTGATATCTTCACGAGGAGTTTCGTTATTCCCAACGACGGTGTTCACTTTTATATTTAATTATACATACCAATTTGGCGACTGCTACATTGCTTGTATTCCTGCCAGGGGGTCAAATATAATAAGTATTGCCTCACTTTATGCAAATAGTTAAAAGCGTAAAATCATTTTGTTTCATGTTTAGAGTTGGTATTTTCTGAAAGGAGGCGGGGAGTCTAAAAAGAGATAAGTCTAAAAACTTTACTTTATTTGTATTTACTCGTTAGATATTATTGATTGGTTTAGGTATGGTTATGACACATTTTTTGGATAAATGTTACTGTGTCAAGTAAGATTAACGTTAATATGTTAGAGATACAGCTTGAGAAAAAGTATTTGAATAGGTTACGTTTTTTATGTAAAGTTAGTTACTTTATGGTGTTAAGTGAGGAACTTTGTTAATGTTAACAGTTATTAGAGCGTAAGTTGTGTTAGGTTATGTCGTTGTACAATTATTTCCGTAGTTCATATGATTGCTATGTTTAGCTTTATTAAAGTGAAAACTTTGTTACGCTTAGCATATATTGGTTGGTTAGTATATAAAGAACTCAAGGTGGAAAACTTTTGTTATGTTAACGTTTTATCTGTGTGTAAGTTGTGTAGGTTGTCTTTGTTAACATTATTTTCTTAGTCCATGTTTACGTCATGTTAGCTTTATTGATGTGAAACCTTTATTACGTTAGCGTATATCGTTGAATTAGTATGATATTAACCAATGTTGTGAGAAATTTTAGTTAAATGTTGTGTCAATGTAAAGATTAACGTTAATATGTTAGAGATATGCTGGAAAAAAGTATGAATAGGTTACGTTTTTGCATACCATGTTAGTTGCTTTACTGGGTGTAAGGTTGGAACTTTTTAATGTTCAGTTTATTGTGTGTTAAGTTGTGTTAGTTTGTCTTTGATGCATTATTTTTCTTAGTTCAGTTTATGCTATGTTAGCTTTATTAATGTGGAAACTTTTTATTATGTGTAGCATACTTTCGCTTTGTCTGTATGATATATTAACCATATTGTTAAGAAATTTTAGTCAAAGTTACTGTGTTAGTGTAAAGATTAACGTTATATTGCATAGAGTTATAGCTTGAAAAAGTAAGATTAGGTACGTTTTGCATTTACCATGTTAGTTGCTTACTGTGTTAAGTGTGGGAACTTTGTTAATTTGGTTGACTGCTTTATTTCTGCTTAGATTGGTTATGTTGCTTTGGGCATTATTTTCTTAATTTATATGATGCTATGTTAGCTTATTAATGTGAATGAAAACTTGTTACGTTGACATATAGTGATTATCTTTGTATAAAGAACTTGATTTTATGTTATGTTTACTCAATGATCTTAATCAATAGATCAATAGATCAATAGATCACAGATGGTCAGGAGGGAGGCGGATGGGGGCTGGATGGTGGTTTGATTTAGTGATTTACTGCTTTAGGGTATGTAAAAACGTAAATTTGTAAGTTATAAACATAAAAAGAATAAGAAATTTTATTTATTTATTTATTTATTTTTTATTTCTTGAAGGTTCTGAAACCATTATTTTTCGTAATCTACAGACCGTAAACATATATAAGACACCAAATTGTATCATTACCACAAATATTTTAATAACTAGGCACCGCACCGGAGCCAGCACCGGTGCAGCTGTCACCTTCTACTCCTCTGAGTCAGACTCCTTCCACCTTCCTCATTCTTCTTCCTTCCTCATTCATCTTTCATCCATCTTCATTCCTCCTTTGTTTTTTGCGCTCTGTGCTCTTTTTTTCAGTCGAGACCCCCTAAATGGGGGGTCCTATGCATCCTATACGGACTTATAACCATCATATTCGAACTCTACGACCTCGATAACCCTTATAAAGACACCAAGATTGTTGTTATACGACTGTTTATTAACTAGGCACCGCAGTGG
>JABUQX010077600.1:12500-14453 GCA_015478945.1 Trachelipus rathkii | reverse complement strand
TTTTTTTTTTTGTCAATACGAGGCCCAATTTCATTGAAAGTGTATTTGATAGTTGGGGAAAAATGGTTGGTAGATATGAAGCTACTCTAGAGCCTAGGCTTGGCAACATCATCAAGTGTTATATTTATATATTATATATATAATATATATATATATATGATATATATATATATATATATAGAGTAATATATCATTATATTATCATATATTATATATAATATACTATATATATATAGTATAATATATATAATATATTATTATAATATATGTATATATAAGTATATTATATATGATATAGATAGATAGATATATATAGTATATATATATAATATATATATATTTACTATATTGACCTTAGAAAATTAAGATTCAAATAGTATTTTTAAAATTTCGGGAGGGGATCTAACCCCCAAACTCGGCACCAAGCACACAACGTAAGTCGTATAGTAATAATTGTATTAGTAACTGCGGTAACCCTAAAGCTAATTAAATCAATGTCTTTTCCAAAATAAATTACCCAAAACCAAATACCAATCCTACCAGTATTGAAATATAGAGAACAATAAACAAAGAACAAGAATAAGAATAAAAACTCCTCACTTATAATTCAAGAATAAAAATAACAAAGGACTAATTAAAAACATTGAATATTTTAACCTGATCCACTACTATGGGGAAATGGAAAGATGACCGGATTCCCATTAAAACCATCTTAACCCGCCGTCGCTCAAAACAGGTGTACAGAGGGAGAAAAGGTTAAAAGTACTACGAAGTCCTTTTTCTTTTTTAAAGGTCAGATTTATTCAGGGTAAAAGGGTTAGTTGGAGGTTTGGGGGAAGGGAATAATAAAGGTCTCGTGTAAAATCGAAAAGAAAAGTATCAATAAACCTTAAGACCGATTTACTCATGGAATTAATTTTAAGACTCACCAAAGATTCCATTTCTATATATATAGTTAATATATATATATATATTTCATTTTATTATATATATATATATACTATACTATATTATGATATATTATTATATTTATATTATGTTATTTACTATAATTATATATTATATATATATATAATATATCTATATACTATTATTATAGTATAATTATTAATACTTTATATACTGACTATATATACTTATATAATATATATAGTATATATCTATATAGTATATATATAATATATACTATATATATAGTATATATTTATCTATCAGTAGTATATATGATATATATAAATAGCCTATATATATATTATACTGCAATATACTATATTATATATACTATTTATTTCTATATATATAGTCTACTATATATGCATATATATAGTATATTATATATATATATATATATATAGTATATTACCTTGTATAATATAATAGTATAATATATACCGTAATATATATTCATTTTAAATTTCTATATATTTACTTATACATATATATCACTATATATGATATACTATATAATATAAGTATATATATTTAGATTATATATATAAATATATATTATATGTATATTCATATATATATATATATATATATTTTAGTTATATATGCACAGGCGACTTCCTACACTCAGTTGCTAGGGCTTAGCCAGAGTTATTAGGCAATAACAATCGATTTTCTTCAAATTTCGGATAAAAGTTACGATAAAATCTCTATCTTTTGCCGGAAATTGTCTAATATATAAAGGAAAAATTACTACAATTTACATTATTAAAGATTATTTAAAATTTAACATAACAGTTAGTAGGAATCCTGTTGGTCATTGCACGTATCCTATTTTTCATCCAATGTATAAAACGTGGACCGGCTCGGGACTCCGCTGAAAATAGCAGAGTTAAAAAAAATTTATTAACGTGTACACCTTAAACACATTTCCGTGAATGTATTTTTTCATACAACGTCTGTTATCCTTCGAAGGAATACTAATAAAAAGCAGTCTATTTTATT
>JABUQX010077600.1:0-5000 GCA_015478945.1 Trachelipus rathkii | reverse complement strand
CTTAACGTGAATATTCTAAAACCGATAATATGTAAAATTGAAAATAAATACAATAAAAAATATAATACAAAACCGACAAAGAAACACAAACAAACATAATAAATACAAATACAATGAGAAAACTTCTCCCCTAAATGCAAATAAAACCATAATAAAAATATTTGTATTACAACAAATGGTAATTAATCGACCTTTCATCTCCAGACTCATCGAAATAAATAAATAATAATAATAATAATAATAATAATAATAATAATAATAATAATAATAATAATAATAATAATAATAATAATAATAATAATAATAACAATAATAATAATAAAACTAAACAAAAGTGCCTTCCAAAACATAATCACTATTTTCTAATAAAATCATCAAATTCATCATCAACAGCAATAATAATATTTAAAATAATCAATAATAATAATAATAATAATAATAATAATAATAATAATAATAATAATAATAATAATAATAATAATAATAAATTATTATCATTATTATTATTATTTTCAGTTTTAAAATATTGCATTAATTAACATTATTTTATTTTGAAATATCTTCAACAAAAACATAACAAAAATAATACTAATAGTAGTAATAGTAGTAGTAGTAGTAGTAGTAATAATAATAATAATAATAATAATAATAATAATAATAATAATAATAATAATAATAATAATAAAAAAAAAATGATGACCTGTAGGACTGAAACTCTCCCCTTACCCAGCCTCTTTCTTTCTCGTTAGAGCGGCCTCCAAATGTCATGATTCATAACATTGGGATGGGTGGAGGGACAATATCAGCTTAATTACACTATATATATATAATATATATTATATAGGCGTATATATATATATATATATATATATATATATATATATATATATATATATATATATATATATATATATATATATATATATATATATATATATATATATATACCGTAATATATATATAGTATATATATATATATATATATAATATATAATATATATATATATTATAGAGAAAAAATACATATATAAATAAATATATATAATATATATATATATATATATATATATATATATATATATATATATATATATATATACACTTAGAAAAATTAGTAGTAAAATTTTAACTACTAGATGTAGTAAGCAGTATTTAACTATTTTTTTTGTACATTTTACTCCCCAGTAGTTTATGTTACGAATTTTCCTGGTTAAATTTTTACTATTTATTTAGTTGTTCAATGAACTTTCATATTGAGTAGGTTTGACTTTTTAGTAGTTTAAATATTTTATCAAAAGTGGTTAACATTCTGTAACCCCAATAGTGGTAAATTCTACTACATAACAGTTACAAACAACACCGATATCTTAGTAATTATAACACCTAATTTAATAGATTAGGCTACTACTTAGTAATTGTTACAATTACTATTTTTGTATATTATTTTGACTACCAGTGAAGAAATATTTACTCCATATTTGCTGGTAAAAATATCAAAGTAAATTTAAGTACTATAGGTTGTTGTTATTACTATACAGAAAATATAATTGGAAGTAGGTTTAAATTTTGTAGTAGCTATAATATCATTGATGAAATAATTTAAACACCGTTTTAGTAAATTTTAATAGTAAATAGCAAAGTAAATATTAAATATTTTTACATTACTTTAAACAATTGCGAAAGACCCTAATAATAATAATAATAATAATAATAATAATAATAATAATATAATAATAATAATAATAATTAATAATAATAATAATAATAATAATAATAATAATAATATAATAATATTAATTAATATTAATAATAATAATAATAATAATAATATAATAATAATATAATAATATATATAAAAATAATAATAAATAATAATAATAATAATAATAATAATACTCAAATCAATAATCAAAATAATTAATAATAATAATAATAATAAATAATAATAATAATAATAATAATAATAATAAATATTAATAATATTAATAATAAAAAATAATAATACCCAAACTAAAGCAGTGCAGGTTGGTTTAAGTGTGTGTGTGTGTGGTGTGTGTGGCAATATCGCCTGATGTTTATAGGTTTTAACTTTAAGTTCGCAGAGTTTCCGAGCCAACTGTCACATCTCGGGTGAACTGCTGAGTAGATTGTACACCACACATATCTCTTACACATAATACCCTCTTGAGTCAACCTTTCACACTCTCACACACACCTTAACATAAATTGAAGTAAACTTTATAAGGTTAACTATTTATTATTTTAAGACTCTAAAAATACGAGCTTATTGTAAATTAGTGTAATAATGAATAATATATTACCCTCCATAAATTTTGAGTTCACCCCATTTCGAGTTAAAACACTCACCCTGTTAATATATTATATTATAATATTATTTTTGCGCTAACTGTACTCCTCAAACGGATTCCGTTAAATTAGACTTTACTGATAACCCTCAGATAACAGTAAGTAAAATTAATATGGTATGAGTAAGCTACACACACTACGGGAAAACTACCACACATACACACACCGATCACACACACACACCTACAATATATATATTATATATATAATTAAATTTATATATTAATATAACAAATATATATACTATAATATATATATATATATATATATATATATTATTATCAGTATATATATATATTATATAATATATTAATATATATAATTAATATATATATTATATATATACTATATAATAAGTATATATATTATATTTATTACAATATATATTAATATATATATATATATATTAATATATATATATATATATCTATATATATATATATTAATATAATATTATATATATATATAATTATATATATATATATATTATATATAATATTATATATATATATATATTATATATATATATATATATTATACTAGTATATATATATATATATATATATTATATATATATATATATATTATATTATATATAATATTAATTAATATAATAATATATATATATATATATATTATATATATATTAATATTATATATATATATATATAATACTATTATATTAATATATATTAATATATAATATTATTAATATATATTATATATATATTAATATAATTATATATTAATATATATTATATATATTATACTGAGAGTAATAATATGTGCGTATGTGTAGTTAGTATGTAGTGAAATATGATAGTGAGTTGTGTGTAGTCATGGCTGTTGTATATGCTTCTATAATAAACATACAGGTTCGATGCCTCACTCTTTGTTTGCTACTTATAGTTTGCGCATCTATGGTACAATAGCGGACACTTTTGGAACGTTTCGTATAAAAAGAGATCATGTTATAACTGAAGAGATAGTGTCGAAATTCATACAAACTCAAAAGAACAGAGGTTCAAAGAATATATTGAAACAGTTTAACTTCGAATGATGAATTGGTAGAAGTAGAGACAAAAAAATAGAGATAGATACTATACATGTATGTCTTACAAATTATGCAACGTAAGTATTAATTTAGATATGACGTATAAATTTTGCATTATACACATAATTTACTAATGTTGATATATAGGTATTGAAGTAATAATTATCTAAGTATTGCTTAGTAAATTATATATGATTAGAGTAGGTCACAATGCGTATGAGATAATAATTTAATATTTCTACAATATCATCACAACATAATTATGACAACTACTAACAAATGTAAGTAAAATATAACGATCATACCATAACATAGTTAAAATAATTTTAATACCTACTTACTATTCTTTCTACTTATATCAATAAGTATATATGTATGAGTGAGTAGTGAAAATATAAATAGTATTAAAATCTAAAAATCTGTATCCTTATCACTATACATTAATTTAACTACTATAAACAACATAAGATTCTATTTACTACCTACTAACAAAATAAGTAATTTTACACTAATACTATCCAGTATTAAGTAAGTCTCTCTCATCTACTATCAAAATAAGTAGTAAAGATTACCTTTTTTAGTAGGTGAGGTATGCACTCAAATACACGTAACCACCACGAAAAATAACGTAAGACAAATAACTATATACATTATAGTGAGCTTATATTAATCTAAACTTTATATTCTATAAGTATGTATTTAATAATATATATAAATATATATTATTAATTAATATATATATTAATATATAATTAATTATATATATATATATATTATTATATATATATATATATATATATATATATAGTATATATATATATACTATTATAATAATTATATATATTAATAAATATATATAATATTATATAATATATATATATAATATATATATATATATATGTCACGTGGCCTAGTTAAAAAATTATTTAATTTTCCTTTTTATCGTGGGTGATGAGCTTCTACTGAGGCCACTTATTATCCACCATATAAATAGGTATGGTATATAAATTATATTATATATATATATAATATATTTCTATTATATATATTATGATATATATATATTAATTAAATATATATAAATATATTATTATATATATATATATATTATAATATATATATATTAAGTTATATTATATATATATATATAATATATATATAATATAATATAAATATTAATATATATATATATATATATTAGTAGAGAGAGTAGAAGTGATTATAGTTCAATATGAGATAAGTAGTAATGATAGAGAGAGATTAGAGAGAGAGAGAGAGATATGAGAAGAGAAAGAGAGATAGAGATAGAGATAGAGATAGAATTATAGATAGGATAGATAGATAGATAATAGGATATAGAGATATAGAGATATAGAGATAGAGATAGAGAGAGAGAGAGATTATATATAAGACGAGACTAAGACTAGAATATAAGTAAGAGTAATAGTAATAGAGTATATAGATATAGGATAATAGAGAGATAGAGCTGAGAGAGTAAGGAGAATTATTTATGATTATAGTACGAAGAGAGAGAGAGTAATAGAGATACTGAGATGAAAGAGAGAGTGAAGTGAGGTAT
>JABUQX010077599.1:0-26991 GCA_015478945.1 Trachelipus rathkii | reverse complement strand
CCCATCCCTGCGCGACGGAGCAGTCCTCATTGCTGCTCGCTGCTTCATCCGCTTCAGTTCCTACCTCGTCCCTTGAACACCTTTATAATAGAGCCGAGTCCGTCACAACCCTCTCTTATTGGCCATTTGCTGGGGTTTTTTCCATCTTTGCTTTCCTCGACCTTCCTCAGCGAGCGTCATGCAATTATTTCACCTCATCCCGTTCACAGTGTCTCCCGCCTCCTGCTCTCGCATTATCCATCGTTGCATAATCGGAGCACACCCGTCTGTTGCAGGATTCCTTAGTATCTCACGCGGAGTCATAGCGACTCTTGCTGTTACCCGAGTGTTGCAAAGACGCGAGAAGGGGTGAGCTTCCAGCGTGTTCCGGACATCACTGTTACCCCAATACCCTCCACCCTATTGTCTGTATTTTTCGCACCAACTAATAGCAAAGTCCCATCGGTCAACAGGATCAGTACCTTCCCCCGTGGGGTTATTATACCATCTTTTCGGATTCTTCGGAGCTCTCTCCAGTCCGTTGCTTGACCTGTCAACCACTAACCCGTTGGTCTGATGCACCTTCAACAGCCCTCTGCTTGTGGCCAGCGCAGCACCACAACATTGAGTTCGTTGGTTCCATCCCATGTGCGGTGTTCCTGGCAATGAACGGGCCGATGGGGCAGCCAAACAGGCGCTGCACAACAGCGTGTCGAGTGTTTCCGATACCCCTTCCTCCTGCCTTGAGCCTGGCCATTTCCCTTGCTACAGATTCTCCGATCTCTTTTCCGGGCTCCTCTCTGCTACAGTCATGGCGGAGATGCTCCGCGGCGCCAAGCTTCCGAATGTTCCAAACCCCGTCTTGGCCGTAATTCCCTAGTCGATCCATTCTCTTGTTAGAAGAGTCGCCTCCTGGAGGTCGTTCCTGGCTCGATTGCTTCTTGGTCATACAAATCTCACCCATGGATTTCTTATGTCGCGGGGGTTCCCCCTTCCTGCCCATTTTGCCCTCAAGTGTCCTCTTACTGTCGTCATCCTCTTTGATGATTGCCTTTCCATCTCGCCCCTACGAAGCAATTCTTTCCTGACGCGCTTAACTATCCCTCTTCAGCATCGCCTTCAGCACATCTAATCCGAATCATCCATTTTCGTATTGATCGCATTTTTGCCTTCCTCTTGACGAACACTCTCGTATAAGATCTAAGTCGTCTCAGCCTTGTCCTCTTTTCGTTTGTTAAGATTTCCCCTGTCTTAGTTTGCTACAAACGGTCTAGCTCGCATTCTGGTGCTGGGAGATCCCTGTACATCCACTTCCTCAAAATTAATAAAATTATAAATAATTTTTATTTCAGTTATGAAAATAATAAAAAATATCTAAATTAATAATTAATTAATATTTTTAATTTTATCGATTTTTAAAATTTAATTTAATACTAAATTAGATATATATTACTATATATACATATATATATAATATAATATATATATTATAAATATATAATATATATATATATATAATATATATAATATATAAATATATATATATATATATATAATAATATATATATATATATATATATCAATATATAATATATAAATATATATATAATATATATATATATAATATAATATAATATAAATACATAATATATATTTAGTATATATATTTTTACAAGCTGTCAACCACCACTCAACGGCATAGCCCTCATTCACAGGAGGGGGATGATCTAACTCCGGCAAACATATTCAACTAACGCAAATTACGCAAGATGAGCACAGACGCAGGCGGTGGCGGAGTATATAAATTTGAGTAGGAAACACAGTAATAGAATGAGAATTCCACCAAAAAGGTGGCGCAGGAATGAAAGAGGACACGGCACGAAACTATCTTTGATCCATTAGTATAAAGGCAAACCTCATGTTAAGAGACACAGCACCCATGTGCTACGAAGGCGTCGTAAAGTGGGCACGCGAGTGGAAAGTTTCCCCGAGCACTTGCCGCTACAGGTACCTATAGAAAAAGACATAAAGCCACAACATTGCGCCGCAAAGATAGAGGGTAAAGTAAACTAGAAAGTACAGACAGTTTATAAGTCTCTTTTGCCTTTGACTCGACCCTATTCAAAACCGGTAAACCTGATCCCGCCCATATGAGAGCAACTCCCATACAAGGCGATGAGACCCCTTTAATATAACTGAGCTAACTGGAAGAGAAAAAAAGTCTGCAGTCTAAAACAGAACTCCCAGTTTCTATTGAGGCCGCCCTAGCCAACCGTTGTGTGAGGTTCCTAAGACATTTTTTTGTTTATTTCAAGGCAAAGGATGGTTATATTATCTCAACAAGGAGAGACGATGAGAAACCATTCGAAAGAGCATAGGAAATTTAGAAGGTGTCTCTAGAAGAGCGAGATTTGTACAAGTTGGAGTTTTTAAAGAACTTGAATTCCCCACAAAGAGTGAACGACCCCACCCCGGAATTCTATCCAGTATCAGCAAATAGAAACCGGAAAGAAAAGAGCAAATGAAATGAGTGGAACGAATGAAGCGCTTCCGATCATCTGCATCATATGATGTATAGATTTAGATGGCAGCACGAGAAGATCATTAATGAAAAGCAAGAATAAAGTAGCGAAAAGACAGACCCTGGGAACACCACTATTCGACAGAAATAAGAAGTCGCCCCAATTCAACAACACCAATACTGAGTGATTTAAAGAAAGCATAGGACATAAGTAAGCTAAGAAAAAGAGAAAATTCCAAAGGAGTGTAGCCTGGAGAGCCAGTGACCGCGTGCATACCTCCATTCAAAATGCTATTGGATATGTCAAATCGCCACCACGCAAGTCCCCCTGTAGTTCCACAAGGGCGGATAAACCATAAATCTGTTAGATAGAGAAAGTATATCACCAGTAGGACCTCACGCCGAAAGACCGTAGCTCCGACTCGAAAGAAGAAATGATGATTCCGGATGTCTAAGAAATGGACTGGGGAAGGTTTCAAAGATCTTAGATAGAATACAAGTTAGACTATAGGGCGATATTAAAAGTCATCCCAGACGGCTTCCTTTTTTCGAATAAGGTGAACATATGCGGCTTCCAACTCTGAGAAACAGTCTAGATTACGGCAATACGAAAACGATAGTTGAAGCGATGAGGCGGGTTAGCACGGAAACCTCCACTCCCTCAAAACTCTGGCGGATGAATCGCCATCCTGCGCCACCCGCCTTCCTAACGTCATAGATTTCAGGAGCCCATGCACCCATCAAATGTAATCACAGGCAAAGCACTAGGAACAAAGTAGAAGCAGAAGAAGACGAATGCCAGAAATCGTCCAGGGTTGAGAGAGGAAAATAGGAGCCCGAAGAGATGGCCTTTCATTTGGAGAGTTAGCACAGCAAACCAATCAGATCGTATAAAGGAAGAAATAGATTGACAGAAGTTGTTGATGTTCATCGGCAATAGCCGAAACCGATTTTGTCAGTAAGCGAGAACCAAGAGAGTCTAAGCGCACTTTCGTTTGATGAAAGCCCGCTTTGCTCCTCGAGAGTATTCCCTGCAACGATTTCTAAGCTGAATGAAAATTTTAAGAGTGAAAGGAGAACGAGAATTTTCCACCCCGATACCACTGTCTCTATCCTGAATGAGAACAAGCACGATCGAATCGAACCATGGATTATGAGATGAGAAAAATTATTAGTCGAAGAAGGAAGAAACCTGCTCATTCCATGTCAAAACAATACAGCTTCCCCAACCTGTCGGCCAGAAGCCGTAACTCACCAGAGGCAAAGCAGTCATTCCCAATTATAAGTTAGCCGTCCAGAAGCACGCGCAATGCCTATCCATATTGCGCTCGATCAAAAGTGCCAGAAAGAACGCACAGCGCAGGATGAGCTGTTGGAGAAAAAGTAATAAAAATAAATAGTTATAATTTGTGGTCGGATTTACCAATATGAGCGAAGGGTATTTGAGAAAACATAGACACTATGACGCGTGAAACATAGTCAAGGGTGTTCAGAATTGTCATGGACGATCCCGGAATTGGTTGGTTCTTTACATAAGTGCCTCCAATCGTAGAGACATGCTGAATGATTCTGCCTCCTCCCCACATAAATCAGTATGAGAGACCCCCAACCATTCAGTTTGTGTACATTGAAATCCCTTTAATAGAGGACTCTTGCAAACTCTGAGAAGAATAACAAGTCTCAAAGAAGGAGTAAGATATTCAAAGAAAGATTGAAAATCTGTTCTGTTACGTGAAACAGTAGCAGAAGCACAAATTATTGTAGAAGGAAGGAAGATTTTAACCACAGAACATCGAAATTTCGAGATTCACAGACGTGTTACAGGAGTATTTATGTTACAATAGGCACATTACTCCCCCTTTAGACGAAATATAAATAAGTTAAGTTGGATACTATATATACTATAACTAATATATATATATATATATAATATATTACACTTACCTACCTAATACATATACTACAATATATATATTACTATATATAATATATATATATATTATATATAAAATCATATATAATATATTTATATTTTTTTATTATTTTGCATTCTTGGAGACCACCACGGCTCACAGAGAATCGGCCATACCTGGGCTGAAAAATCAGACCATGGAGGGCCCTATCATATCTATATACTAATTAATAATATATAAAATATATAAATATATATATATATATAATATATAGTATATAACTATATATACGGTATAATATATATTATATATATAAATATATATATATATAATATAATATATATATATAATATATATATATGCCTTCAAAGTGTTTCGAAGAAGATTTAGATGAAGAAAGAATGTTTCAGTCAGTCAAAAAATAAAATAAAATCATATACCTTAATACCTGTTAAGATTACATAACAAAAATCAAATGTTATAAAGATTATCTTAAAGATACAAGAAAATAGGAGTTACTGCTAAAGTTGGGAAGATTCGAACAAAGATATGATAACTTTCAAAGGTTATGGACCGTAAATAGGAAAATGCACGACCAGCAATTAGGGTCCAGCTGGGACAATCAAGTGAATAAATGGCTGAACAGATTGCAGGTTTGCCACTCGCAAATTGCAAATTGGCGAGGAGGTCCCGACAGTATAGTGACTGAGTGAACTATTGGTGTTGCCGATACGGAGGCGTGCAAGTATCACCTCGTGTAAGGGCCTTTCCAGTCGGTTGCTGAGAATAGACCACTCTCCGGGTTATCGCTTTAATATCCTAAGTTTCGCTCCCCGCTGATCATTCGTCTCATCGCTCTTGTCCACATAAGATCTAAAACCTTCGGAAGGCAGATTAAACTCCGCATTGATGAGTTAGCCTCTGTCGAATGGCAATCCGGAGAATATACCTGGAAAACTCTGAAAAAAAGGTGCCAATGCCTCGTCAGATAAAATAATTGTTTCCCAGCGGAATGGATCAGCCGAAGAAATTATTGTACAGCGGATACCATTGTCTTTTAGAATAGGGTTAAGCGCTTGTAGCGCGCTGAGCCGAATCTGAATAAATTTACATAATGAGCTATCTTGCCGTTAAGGATTAGAATTCGATAAAGGGCAACATCTATACCATTAAATTCTGCCCGTGAAAAATTGAAAGCATGAGGAAGGTATGGGAAGGTGCAGGTCAGGGAAAACCACAGATGCGCTCACCACTAATTCCCGTTTAGACCATCAGTAAACACTGGAGGTAAACTCATCAATGGACCTGCGGAAGGATACGAGGAATGATGCTTTTAAACCAGGGAAGCCGGCCATTCTAGAATTTGGAAAGACGAGGTCAGACCAAGCAAATGCGTGGGAGGCGGTAATAGCCAATGTGTGTACCCTTCGTCGTAAGAGCAGCAGCACCTTTGCAAAGGATGTTAAGGAAATTCTATGGATGTTATTAACCGGTTGTTTTGAATAAATGTGCAGTAATGTGGATCTGAGTATTCTTCTGCAGAAATCTGATGTGTCATGGAGCAAACGCTATGGTTTGGAATATCTATATGATAGCTTCATACACATAATGTATCTCTTATCGAAGAGAGATGCACCACATTGGACTTAACTTCTATATATCTCTCTCCTCGACCCAAGATCACAAGATCTTTAGGACGTATTTAGCAAGTCCAGAATATTCGATGACTCATTTTGGATTGTATATCTAATAGTTCTTCTTTAGTAGGTTGTGGAGCTTCTGCCGTACCAGTATGCACAGTCATTAGTCCATTTTCATCGGATATAGGGCAGCATGAGAGGCGTAAAAGGACTTGCGATCAGCGCCCCAATATTTTGAGCAGATACTCCGTCAATATGTTTAAATGGGAACTAATATTCTATGTTTACTATATATATGTGATTAAAGATCTGAATGAGTACTAGAAAGATGTTTTAAAATTGCAGGAATAGCCGAACCATAAAAAAGTATAGTCTCTTGGCCAAACCGAGTTTCTATCTTATCTCCTATCCGACTTACCCTTCTTATCCTTAAAAAGCACCTCGCTAGGTTCTCTCTGGTCCATTTATATATTATATAGCAAAAGCCAATCGCCGACGCACAGCCCATTACGTCCGACATACTTATTCCCAATACTAGTTGATAGTTGCTCTCTGAGAAAAGGCCAGCCTGGGCATTCTCTCTATTATAAATCAAGGTCATCAGCAAGAGAGAAATAAGTAGCATGTCCGCATGGAATTAGACCAGTAAATCTAATAATCATTAAATCCAGTAGCAAAGTGTCAGTAACTTAATAACACTACCCTGCCGGACACGCCTTCATCCAGAATTAAAAGTGGCTACGATATAATAGAAAAGCGACCGAACTTGATAGATCCTTTACAGAGGGGCAATTGATGAAAAGAGGGAGTTGTCCGAAGAAAAAGCGATAGAGTTTAAGAGAATCCCGAGTTCTCACCCGTTGTTGTAAGCTTTTTTCAATCGTCATCATGCGTTGCACAAGTATCATATCCTTCAGTTTGCTAATCCTTGGCAATTCCGTGTCTAGCTTTTACCAAGGTTCCACAGAAATTCGAACGATTTTTGCGCGAAACCAAATTGGAAGTTGAAAAAGCCTGACGCTCCTCCAGAACAGGGAGAAGCCGTCCAAAACCCATTTTCTCCCATTAATACAGGACATAGTCAGCGGATAATTGGTCTTTGCGTTGTCTGCCAACTCCGTATCTTTCCCCAGGTTGGAATAGGAATTAACAAAACGCTTATCCAAATAGATGAAAAAAGAAGCATCGATCCAGATTCTGTTATATATAATCCAGCAAAACAATGCGCTGACGCCCGAACAGGATGGATCACTATGGACGAGCATGAGTACAAATCATGTCTGGACACAAGCGGCACCGTCTTTCTATTTGCCAATGCAGGTTGATACTCTGCAAGTGTAAAAAAGACCGGTGTGAAGGATGACTTCCCCTTTCGCGCTAATGAAAAGTCTGGTGGTGCTGTGTCATTCTCAGTTTTTAAAGGGCTTTCAGTGATAGCGAATGAACTCGGCAATGGCTTAGCAAAAGCTATTAACTCCTAACGCATCCGCTCTACAGCCGCAGGATCAGGAGATCGTCATCATATATCAAGCGCCATTAACTGAGTACTGTGTGAGGCAGTTACTTGATCGACGAGATATTTTCTGGTAACTTTCCACACTAACAGAAGGATTGTGAGTTAACAGATCGATATGTAAGTCGAAAAATATCTTGTTTACGCGGCTATGACGATTAATTCGCGAGATCTCCGCGGCCTGCTTTAAAAATAATCATGTTTGTGTCGGTTCGCGTCTTGTGTATTGCCTGTCGAGGCTTTGCTTCTTCTCTCTGTTGGCTGTGCGCACCATCTTGGACCCACCAACAACGGGTTGCCGACCGCCTGCCTAGGAAGACTGCGGAATGCAAGACTTCCCTGCCAGTATACACTTCTGCAAGAAGACAAAAGTCATCCTACAGTCGGAAATCCCGTTATATGAAAGGAGAAAGAAGATACTGGGCCTTTGATAAAAAGGAGCTCACTCGGCTCGGTCAAAACGCCAGCTGGAGTTGGTTTTTGCATTGGGCTTGGAACAAGCTCATTTTAGAACTATTTGTATACATATCACTGCCGAATTAAATAATCACTAAGCCGGACCAGTAAAAACTATCCATAAGGAATGTAGCACAAGCGGAAATATCATACAAGCAAGAAGCCAGATTCATTTAAACGTTCATATTAGGGAGTCCTGTGTTAAGGGATCCCAGGGAAAAGGGGATTAGGAGGATCTGATGAAGATCTTGGACTTAAACGAAGGACAGAGTCAGCCCCATAAAGGGTGCGAGTTGAAGTCTCCTAGTTATAACAACCTGAGTAGGGACTCTGTTTAAAAAGGAATCAAAGCTAAGTCAACATCAGTAGAATTCAAATTATTTTGACCAAGTAGATATAAACATATAGTAAAGCCAGTGGACTAAACGCATGATCGTGCCCCTACTGCATGAAGTTTGGTTTGGAAGAGAAACTGTAGAATAGGGGACAGATTTAGATGAACTGAGTATTTCCCTGCACCCCCCTTATTCATTGTCACTTTTTTCATATATAATTTAACGTCGATTTATATTCGGCAATGTTGAAAATAGTCACTTCTGACATAGTCGAAGTTCCATGCCAAACATCATACACTTCACACATACATATGTTTATTAACTGCACAAGTTCTTCCCAAATTAGAGTTAATAGCCTCACAATTCCAGAAGGAGATTGTTATGAGAGTTATGAATATATGATGGTCTTTAGAGACAATTTCTCTATGTGACTAGGATAGTTTTTATGGTGGTTCGGAGAGCAGGAAGTTGAGTACTGTTTCTTATCGATGAGACGGCAACAAAATCCTGGCGTGTAAGGAGTAGCATACAACCAGATATTTTATGTTCTATATATGACCCTCTTTGGAGGAATTTTCTAATGGCTATTTGCGAAGAAGCTTCACCATGAATGCGAAGAAGTGCAATTAACCAAGTCAACTTGTTATTTGGTGTTGGTGGTTATAGAAGAACACCATAATTGCTCATGTATTCATTAATGATGCTCGGTATCAGATCCCGCTTGCAAGCAGATCAGAAATGTGACAGGTACATTAGAGTGATTTCCAGGAAATGGGGAGCGGAAGGTTCCCCATAGGGTATTGTTTCCTTTTCCTTCTTTGAGAATGTGTTGACGGTGCGATATCGATTTCCCAATATGGGATTTGATGAATTGGCAAGTCTATACTGGATATTCATACTTCATCTCATGCGGGTGATTTGGAAATGGCAGTTTAAATTGAAGAATGGACCTCTTAGGCTTTTTCCATTGCCTACCAACGAACCCAGAACGCTTATAGAGCGTTTGCGACGTTTACGTTTGAACATTTTTCCATTCACCTTTCTCGGAAGTGCAGAAGAGCATTAGAAAGAGAATGGGGTCATCACATCAAGCCTCCATTTGAAGCTGTTATCCAATTCACTCTAGCGATAGAATCCATTATAGAGAAAATGCTGATAAAGAAATTCGGAAAAAGAGTCTTAAGGAAGATTCAGAAAGAGCTAAAGAACTATCTTGTAATTTAGACTGGCTCGTACTGGGGTTGTTCACATAGCTGGCATGTTTAAATAAGATACAATTCTTTAGAAAGCCTCTGCTTTTGTACTCAGAAGCAGACACTCTATAGCCAGAACAGCGTCCTCTATACACTCGCAGTTGCCACTTCTTTATCACGCCTCTGAACCGCATACATGAGATTTTGCTTTTAAAAAATCCGAAATCGCTCTATCACTTTTCAACAGAATAATCCTTTCAAATGTCACTATCATTTGCTCCGGTTATGAGAAACATCTATTTCCAGTACCTACAGTAAATTCCAATACACGTGGAGGTAACCTTAAAGCGGAACAAAGAGCACCAAATCCTCTTACGCACTAAGTCTTGTGAAACCCTACTTTAAAGAAAGACGTATGCGATATTGTCTCGCCCAACGAAATGTTTTCCGAATCTTCTGACTATTGCAGAATGAACCCAGCCTTAGTCTTTATGTCCCAGTTGTATGAGAGTTACGACTCCGAATCATAAAGCCTTCGTTGACTAGCTATCATTTAAGAATCAAGACTCTAGACATTCAAAGCCGCTGGCTTTTGTACTCTTCTTGCAGACACGCTCCGTAGAGTTCGGCAAAATACACGGCAGACCCAGGTTGCAGATACATGTCCGCAAGATCTCAATATGAACTTACAGAAGAGGAATTCTTAGTATAGGTTTGATTGCGAGCATTCAACAACTCGGAAGCAATGGACCAAGGCCTGTACAAACTGAGCCATAAGATTCATCTTCTGCATCTTGTCTAATATCAACACGTCGCCTTGAGCACATGCAACGACATATAGAATATCCTCAACTGCCCTCAATTATAGTATCCTGATACACTAGCTCCACCAAGCCTCAGACTGTTCAAACAGGCTAAGCACGCATTTAAACAACAGAAGAAGCACACGACTCGTGTCTCATCCTCCACATTTCTACATCTAGGATGATCATTCACATGGGTGATTGAAAATACAATAATCGCAAATTGCAATACTTCATCCTTCCCCTCAAGTATCATTCTACAGGGCAGATCACAAAACGTTACATCCTGACAAGCACAGATCCTGGGAGGGATAAACTGCCGACACCACTGTCGACCTCCTCTGCAACCCTATCTGACCTTTATCGCTAGGAATCGCATAAAACGGACACGGTACCTAAAAGTCAAAAGACAGAATAAACAGCGCGGATCTTGTCTTTCAGAAGCAATTTCCCGCAATCGAGGCTGGAAATCTCATAACTAAGTCTACACATGTAAACCGGAACACCATACTCTTCTAATTTGAACACTCACGTCCATCAATAACAGACAAGCTAACAATCTTCCGTACAATTAATTCCTATCACTAAACAATAACACATAAGTGCCATAACCTAGAATCGCCTGATATCTTATCCTATCAATTAATCAAGGCCAGTAGGAAAATAAGAAGCGAAATATTGCCAGAGACCGTCAACGCGACATGACACAGAAATGAACTTGATTTCGTTAGCAGCTGTAGAGAATGGACCCTTACCTCATCAATGTGGACTGGAGGTTCTTCAACTCTCAGGACTTTTTCAAGGCATTACGAGAAAAATTGTTTCTCGTGCTCAGTTAAGAGCTTTGAGTTGGACGCACAGCCATCTATCATGCTAATACATCGGGAATACATGTCGCTGACATTCCTGTAGGTGCGCGCACATATGGAGTAAACGAATGAGACGACATGTTACGGGGGCACCTTTGCAGGATTGCCCGGGCCGTGCGGGGCAAACCTTGGCGGGGCGCTTGGCGTTCTGCTGCTGTCGACGAATCGATGAATATTTTGCAAAGACCCTCAGTAGGAGAATTAGTAAGAAAGCCCATAACGGCGACAAGTCTAGACATAGTAAGGACCGGGGTAGGGTTCAGGCTGGGTACCTGACAGATGTAATTGTTGATGTTGTTTGACTCACCTTGGTTTAAACAAGTTATTTCATTTAAAGACTTTCCATAAAAAAATTTTACCACAAACATCGTCTCCATGAATGAAACAGTAATAACAACATAAAGCAAATATAATAGAAACGCTAAAATAACGGTTGGGCTGGAAAGGCATATAATTCATAAGAAAGGGTAATCCTTCTCTCCACAGCAGTTCACAGTCCAGAGACCCACACAACCACCCGGACCCCACTCACTTTAGGTGGTATGATTGGCACTCGGAAGATCTAGCAAACTCTAGTCGGCCTGACCCAACCCGCATCTACCACACGGCACCTATAGCTTTAAAAAGCCTAAGATTATACACCAAAGTGCAGAACTAGCCCCTATGAGTTAGTTAGCAAAGTTTCGGTTCCCACAATGGGCGTCAGGTCAGAGTGAGCTTAAATGACCGGTTTTCAACGATACCCTCATCCACTGGAGGAAGTGTGGTGTGAACTGAAAACCCTGCTTGAAGAGGCACCGGATAGCCCACTGCCGCTGTGCAATGTAAAAGCGGCGCCGAGCAAACCTTAACAACATAAATTGAAGGAACTACTCATCGAGGTCGCAATTCATAAAGTCGACGTCATTTATTCGCTACTAAGACCACTGATCAAGGCGCATCAATCCCGCCCCAACAGGAATATCCCCCAGGAGCACCCACCCACAACCAGCCAAGCGTTAACCCGACTGCGAATGGACAGAATAAAATCTATACTCACAAATTTTATATTTATATGAATTTTCGTACTAACTATAAATACATACTATTCAATATAAAATACATCTAATATATATATAATATTAATATACATATATACTAATCATTATATATATATCAATATATATATATAAAATATCTAATAATACATATACTAATAATAAATATCGTTCAATCGCAAGAAACCAACACGCTACACCAAAGAAACCTACGGCCACACATGCCCTTGACAACATCAACAACAATGCATGGGCCCTGCCACATTCCTGACATATTTCAAATGACCTCAAAGGAGATCTGAAATGGCAAACACAATGAACAATCCAGTCAGAATCAAAAAATAACCCAAAAAATAAACTAAAATATTATCCCTTGGCGGACCTGTTTATAAGTTTATTTATTATAAAAAAAATAGGAATCCCTTAAAAAAAAAATTTTTCATATAAACAAGATAAAAAAAATATTGTAAAGATGATGACTCTTGGCGATACAAGAAAATAGACTTACTCTAAAGTGAGCAATTCATATAAAGATATGCCGATAACTTAGAAGTGTTATGACCGTAAATAGGAAAATGACAACGGCAATAGGGTTCAGCATGAACCAATCAATGAAGAAATGCGCGAACAGACTCTGCGGTTATAGATACGGCAAAAAACTTTCAAATGGAGGAGGTCACGACACCAGTCCACCATACACGACGCAGATCTCGATCCCACATGATAATCAATATAACCGACATGAGCAGTGATATTGGGGGGCCAATACGGAAACGTGCAAGTATCCCCTCGTGTAAGCGCTTTCGTCTGTTTGGCTTCATATATCCGAGTTTCACTCCACTCTGATCACTCGACTCTATAGCAACCTTAACAACAAGATCGAAAAGCCATGTCGGAGACAGCATATAATCATTTCCGAAGGAGGCGCCTTTTCGAATCGGCATCCTGGACTACAGCGCAAAATAACTCCTAAAAGAGGCAGCCCGCCTTTTTGCATCTCCTATTCAGCGATTCATGCCAGTTACCCCTTACATGAGAGGGGGTCCAACATAAAATACTTTGTTTCTTACCTATTACGTTTTTATAGAATAAGGGGTTTTAAAGCAACTATAGCGCGAGGCAGCGAATCCGCATAATACATAAGAGTTATCTTGGTTAAGATTAGGAATTAGAGCAAAGGCAATTAATATAGCTCATTGTTTCTGCATCAAAAATGAAGCATGAGGGGACAAGTATGTGACGAGGTTCGCGGTCAGAAAGACCGAAGATGCGACCACACTGTCCACCTGTTTTTAGAACCGTTCAGTTAACACGAGTAAATTATCGTCAACTACGGAATGAACGAGGAATGAGCTCTTAAAAAGCAGCAGACATGCCCTAAAAAGAAGAGAGAGAGTCATAGCTAAGCAAATGGTGGAGCGGGAATACGGACAAGGATGTACCCTTCGTCGTAAGGAAAAGTCAGCACCTTTTGAAAAGGGATGTTAAGAAATTAAGATGTATAAACTGTGTTTTGCAAATGGCCAGTAATTAGCATGCTTAGGTATCTCCTGCAGAACGATGTCAAACAGACGGAATTGGTGGTTGAAACACAAAAGATAACTTCGTGCACATGATGACTTTCTTCGAGAGAATAATGGCATCACATTACTGGATTCAACGTCAAGCCCACCCGGGACGATTCGGAAGCTCCATGGAAGATACAGATAGCTTCGTTTGGATTGGATCTAAACAAGATTAATATTTGTTAGCCAGCCTGACCATATACTGCAACAGTCCACTAGTCCATCTTTATCGAATAGGCGATTTAAGACGTAAAAGGCAATTGCGATCAGCACCCCAATATTTGAGCGTAAGGACCGTAACGCAAGCTGCGCGCATACTGAAATTGTTACTTTCAGGTGTTTAAATTCCGTGCATGTGTTAAGTGATCATCTAGTAATGCAGTCCTAGAAAATTTGAAATAATGGTTTACTGCTCCAGTAAGATCTTTGCATGGTAGTGGGATCGCAGTATGTAATTACATCTCGACATGAGGCTTCCTGCTGGAAATTCCGGAGCTCCAGCTCCCAGCTATGACTGCACGCATGAGCATGGCCAGGACGAGGTGGACTTCCCGGGATTGCCCCAATCATTTGGGCACCTGTGATGTCGAGGGCGCGTGCCAGGCGACTTATCGCCGGAGACAGGCAGAGGCCTTCTAGGTGAATTGGAGATACAATGGCGTTACTGTTCGAAGTACAATCCAAAAGATTAGGTCCGGTAATGCATGCAGGGTCAATAACAGTATTCCGATGCATATTTAACTTTCATTGCATATAAAATTAAAGGGATCCTACCTCATGGGTGTCTACCCCATGACGTTTGTGCCCGGAGGACAGTTCTAAGCGGCCGCGAGTCTCTTATTATGGGTGTTCCAGAGGAGTCGGAGGGGGGGGGAGAACCATACCTGGTGCTAGGTTGTGGTGTGCACCGAATCACGAACGAGTGATTCGCTCACACCCATTCACCACAGATAATGTCGGGTGCTCCTCCCATAAGGAAGAGTGACAGAGGCATTCATCTACCTCTCTAGGAAATAGAAATTGTGATGGAGGAAGAGGATTAGAAGAATAAAATATTACGTATATGACAAGGTCACATACTAGCTCAAGGGTCGGAGGGATGCACAAAATTATACTGGTATTGGTTTTTATCACAATGTTATGTCCTAGGTTTAACACCCAAGACCACTAACACCATAAGAATTAATACCCCCCCCCTGCGGGGTTTGATGATGATGATCGTAATCACCATCCTTTGTTACAGAGATCGGTATTTGTTCTATGGAATCAAACTTTTGCATATGCAAAAGCTTGCATTGGAAGGACTTGTGGTAAAAGTTGCAAATCTCATGAACTGAATTTTGATTACAGATTTTTTTGTTAATTCTCAGTTTTTTCTACAACAAATGATGTTTGGTAATTAATTTTGGTATTTTAGTGGTCTTGAATTTAATGAGTTTTTTTTTATGTTTTAGTGGCTGAGATGTGTTTTTGTTAATGTCGTGAATCTTCACATTTTTGTGATTGATATATCCATATCATTCTTATGACCAGAGATATTTATGAATCTATCTTTGGTCTAATATTTATCCAGATCGTCCTGCATTCCTATCATGAGGAAAAATTTGAAAGTTGGAATGAAACTAGCTCATTTGTCTCACGATCTGAGTGCTTTTCAAACTCTAGAAGAAAAAAGATAATGGGGTTTTAATTTTTTTTGAGACGGAAACTAATTGTTGGAGCATTAATCTTTCATATGCTTTGTGATGATTAAATGTTCTCTGTTTTTTTTCCATGATTTTGTTGTATTAAGCTCTCCTTGTTTTGCAACTCTTTAAAACAAAAACAAAAAGTTGTTTTTTTTTTAAATTTTATATTTAGAACAACTATAAACACCTATGGAAGTGGCTGGAAACTTAAACTCCTGTGAAAGGAAATGATTAAAAAAAAAGAAAAAAAAAGAGGGGTTGGGTAACATATCTTAAAGATTATTACTAAGATTATCTGGAAATATCTCAATTCACAAAGTTCTACAAAATCATTGATCTCAGTTCTCAGTTAAAGATCCATGACATCATTTGAACTACCATTAATTAAATAGTATAATATTTTAAATTTAAAAATAATTGTTAACTATCATCAACATCTGTCCTACACTTACGAATAATCTTGTGCTCGGAGAATGTGTTTCTTAAACACACAACCTCTCTGTCCATATTAGAGATAATTTTCTCTGGCGAAAAAACAATAACAATATCAAGAGTACCTCCACATGCCTTCCTCTATATCCAGTCACCTACGAATCTAGCTCGCAGTAGCGTATTCTACCCTCTACTTCCCTAAGTGGAAAAATGAAGGGTGGGAAGGCGGTCTTCAATTTGAGGAAACTGTAAATGGAAAAAACACAATTAAGAGACTACCTCCGTACACTGAACTAAACACACTTCAGGAAAAATGACTTCCGGTACTGCTATGGAACAAGTAGAAGAAGACGTTGAACCGCTAATGTAACCCTCCGCACCGGGCAATTACTCAAAAGGTAGTCATATTCGTAACTTAAAAATTTCAGTGTATACTCAAAGAATCTAATTATTAAATCTATAACTATCAGGGATATTTAGCATTCTTACTTTTGCTTGGTGCACACATAAGTTATTTAATATGGAGATTAATAGTATAAAAGCAGTATTATACAGGTATTATGAGTCTATGTTGTAGTATTTGAAGCTTGATGTTTAGTTATGGTATTGTTTATATATATGATGACACACTTTATATTATGGTATATTATATTATATATTTATATTATAAAAAGTATATTATATATATATTATATTATACTAATTATATTATATATATTATATTGTTACCTAGCTATATATTAAAATATACTTAGAGAGAAGAGTATTATACTAAATATTGAGTACATATATAACTATTATATTACTTATCATTATATTTATATTTTGATCATTTATAAGTTGGTTGACTCCGTTAATAAATTTAGTTTAGGTGTATCTTATAGGTTAATTTAGGCTAACGTCTAAGTTAAGTCATTAAGGTCTGTGTATAGGGTATTAAGAACTATTAGGAGGTTAAGTGTGGTTCAGGTATCATACGGTTACAACCAGACAATAAATTTAAAATAGATTAATTTCTTACACTAGAAATTATTAAAATAAGCGATACATTAATTATTGATTTTCGCGTCTGGAGTCAACCACTTATACATGGTAAGAATTAGCCAAAATATATACTATTTTCCTTTTATTAATCACTATCTATATTATTATTGTATATCATTATTATTATCATTTTTTATATTTATATATATAACGACTATAAAAATTACACTATTATATCATATATATATATATATATATATTATAATATATATAATATTATTAATAATTTTAATACTATATATACTATTAGCGTATAAGTTTTATTATAAAAAATTAGATAATTTACTTTTTTATATATTATTTAATATATATATATCAATATATATATCATTACTAGCATATATATATATATCAATTATAGCAGTTTATGTTATTTATTTATGTGTATTATATCTATATAACCATATACTTAATCGTGAGTATACACTATATATGTATTAATTTAATATTTAGAAGATTAGAACATATATTTATTTTTACCTTACAATATCTCATATATAAGATATTTTATATCTAATGCGGTTAGATAATCAGTGTATATCATATTAGAAATTTATTGTAAAAGATATATATATGTTGTGAGTTTATTTTTCAAATATATATAGCTTATTATATACATAAAGTATTCCCTATATATTATTAATTTATTTATTATATATTTATAGTAGTAATATATATACTAAATATTAATTTATATAGTTTATCACCTTATAACTAATTCGTTAGTATACCTCCTTGGTTCTCAATTTTTGCTTAGATCTTTAACCACCACTTGATGATACTTTGATACTGAATTTTTAAAATTATTGCGTATTCACTCACTGCTCTCAGGCGAAATAAAATTCAACAATTGAGTGTTTTTGGGGAAAGCTTTCCCTCTGCGCGAAGCTATAATCGCTTGATGCGGCAGGCCCACCATGTTTGTACGTAACAATACTCTATGTGTGTTCTTGGATAAAGATCACATACTAAATAACCATTAGGTACAGATGTAACTTCCTTATATACCTTAAAATTCTTTTCTTTGGATTCGGGAACACTACCGAAATACATCTGAGGTGGACTATATAATACTATAATTATGTTAAAATATATTAATTATATACTAGATACTTATTTTGTATATTTAACTATATTATGATACTATATGAAATATATATATAATCAAATATTTTAATAATAAATTTGAGAGTATTATATATTATAATATATAACGCCATATATATATTTATTATATAATATATGATGTATACTTAATAATATATATAATATTATTATATATAAAGTATCCATCATATTATACTTAATTTCATACTGTAATTATCATATAGAGATATATAAATTTTTATTGTGTTATTTAAAAAAATCAAGAGTGGACAGTTATTAAATAAATGAGATTAGAGTAAGTTAATAACCATAGTTAGATAAAGTTTTACTAATAGTTATAGCGTATTTACTCCTCATCACATTCAGTTTATGCACTGAACACTCATACGAAGTATGATCATGCCCTTTCAGGACAGGGGCGAGAAATAAGGATTATACAAACTGACAAAATAACACTAATTATTAAGTACGCACACCTCAGCCACAACCTACGTAATCTCGTACACTCAGAAGAGCTCCAGGTCGTACATAGGTTTTAAAAAGAGAGGAAGATTATATTATAGGACGAAATAACATTTTGAGTAATCGAGTGTTGCTTAATGACGAGTTCAAACCACAACAAAGAGAGGTAGCGTGGAAAGAATCGAGCGCACCACATTCCATGATGCCAAATCTGTAAATTCTTCAATGCTTACCTAAGTGCGTGAAACTGTATTGGTGCTAAATCGTAATTAATATACCTCATTAATTTTTCTTGATAATCTGTCGACTATATGTAGAGCGTCATCGCGAGCTAAAAGGATCTAGGTGAGTTATGATTAGATTGAGAACTCAACATCATGTCGGGAGTTACAATCGTTCTGCCGCGGACTGTAATACCTATATTTTTACAGATTCAGAGGATCAGGTGGCGCGGCAACTGATTTTAATGTCTTTCATGAATTTCGGATAGTAAAATGAAATTTCTTTATAAAATAGGTAGAGCGACAGTTGCATAATAAAGTCCTTTTAGGTTTTATGCCTTAGACTCCAACCCTCTCCCCTATTATATTGAAGCGGTGGACCCCGATCCTTCCAAATGGGTGAGAGCAGTAACTCGACCAATCTACAAGGGGAATAAGACGCCTTATATAAGCTAGATCACACTTTCTTGTTTGGAAAGAAAAAAATCCTAATATTTACTGAGTAACCAGCTTTTTTTGAGTTGCCGGTCCTTGCATCCGTTGTGATGTGAGCTTTTCCATAGACCGAGAGAGAATGGTTTGACATTGGTGATCGGAAACAGAATTTTGTTAACGATTGTGATTGCATGCTTTTGCAATGTACTACCGTGTAACCTCTAATGACAAATGTCAACTGACAGTTAATACATTTAATACATTACAGTGTCATATATTAGCATTGCTTAACTAAGGCAACTGTTTAGAAGAGGATCTAGAGTCGCGTGGGGCGTAATTTAAAGAAGACTAGGAAGTTGGGGGGGGGGTAATAACAGAAGAAAGTAAGAGAGATATAAAGAAGTTTGAGTTTTCAAGGAGTTAGAATATTTCATACAAGGTTATTTGGTGTGACCCACCCTGGAACACATCCTGATCACTAGATCGGCGAGAGAGATGAGCTATACGAAAGGTGAGAAGTTCTGAGAAACTAATAATATATCGTCAGCTGCCACTTGGGGAGGGTGCATGGATGTTAGAAAATAAATGAGAATGAATGGGAGGAGCTTAGAGTCAATCGTCATGAGTAGAGTGAATACAGAGTTAAAAGATGGTCATGGCTGGAAGATCGTAATAAGAAAAGTTAGAACTAAAGCCTTCGGAGGGGTAGAAACAGAACCCTGAGGAATATTTCCATTAGAGTAGTGAGATCTAGGTGTAGGAAAGGGGTAAGATGGGGTAAGGTATCGCTCTCATCAGCAAGCGGCCGAGTAAATGGACTAATGAAAAGTGAGAATAACTCCCTAAAGGGAAAGATCGGTAAAAAAGAAGTTAGATGACACATATAGCCAATATATCAGGTAATCAGAAATCTTTGATATAATGTCAACGGACCCATACAAACGGGCAAATTACAACTACAGAAGGAAATATAAAAATGGATAAAGAAGCCTTTGGTTAAAGGTAGAATATGGAAAAGATTATGTCTATTATTAAACCAATCGGGTTCTTGCGATAACCCACACCAATTATTATAAAGTTTCTCAGGAAGAAGGGAGTGGATTTCAGGGTGAATGCTAAGAAAAATTGAGAAGGAGGATATAGATTTAATCGGGTTTCAAAAGATTTTAAGAACTAGGGAAAAATAACATAGAGGAAAGCTTATAGGACAAAAAGAAATAAAAGAGAACAAGAGTCTATACGTCCATTGTCTATACGAGGATCAGAAGAAAAATCTGATGCTGGCCGATCTTCAGAGAGGGTGTTAGTCGTTCACAGGCTATAGTAGTAGACTAATAGGTTGAAGCGAGGAGGAGGCCAGTCAGGTTGTATGCAGTAGCACACTCTGCAAACAACTCACAACAAAACAATGGCGATCGTTCAACGTGTTTTACGTACAGGGAAGAATGCAGGAGACTTGATGAAATAAATGCAGCTGTAAGTTTTTAACAAGTTTTTTTCTGAGAAAGTGATTTCCGTCCGTGAACCATTATGCTTTTCACTGACCTTCATTGATCCGCCAGGATCTCATGCACGACTGCGAATCACTTATGAGAGATCTACTCAGGAAAAGCAACAATTGATATTACAACGTGAGATTCATAAGAATGGATGTAACACGAAAGGAGAAGGTATGCCAAGAATCTCATTTTAAAGTGTTTGTGTTAAATTTATACTATATAGAAAAGAGTGTTTCTAATAAAGTCGTATGGGTTCTTTTTGTCAATTTGTAATTTTTGACTATTAATTTTTTGTCTTTAATTGTATTTTTAATATTGAAGAATTTTGTATAATTAATATTTGTTTGTATACCATTGGTTATATGCAAATGTTAATTGATGGAGTTTCAATTAATGTTGAGCGAATAGAAGCTATACCAAACAACGATTCCGTCTTTCTGCTAATGAAAAAATATTAAGGTCCATATCAGGCATCGTGATCCCCTGTACAAGGAACAAAATAGGAGGTTAAGGGCCTCCGGTTGTGAAAGTCGCTGCCGCATTCCCAAGAGTTCAGAGTTTATAAAGGGTTGTTGTAAGAGAGGAGAGTTAAGGTCAAGTGGTGATTAGTGAAGGCGTTGGAACCGTTGTTCGATTCAATGACGGGAGTGGAGAGCGAGTTGAATTAAAATATTAAGACTGTACTATTAGAGTTCACTATACATATATAATATTAGTATATAATATATATATAAGGTAATAAGCAAATCACTACTATTATATATAAACATAACATTAGCTAATACATTATATATATAATATAACTATAAATATCAATTATATATAATATAATACAACATTATAATTATGAGATCTGTAGTATAGTAATGGTAAGGGTATATATAATAAGTGACTACGTATATATATATATGTATTTACTTATATATATATACTAGTAAAAGTATATAAAGATAATAGGCATATTATATATATATATATATACTACTAAACTATATAATATAAACGATATATATATATAATATATATCGTTTGGTTATGGTAATACTATAATATGAGCTTAAGCCTCTTCATCGTTTTCACGTGTACTGGGTATGTTAGATAAACAATAATGGGTTAGATTAGGTATTATGTCAAGGCTGGTGTGTGAGAGTCAAGGGGTTAGGTAGTTAGATTGCTGCTGAGAGGAAGACGGAGCATCTTGAATTGAGCTAAAGTTATATGCTTAGAGGCTAAAGTGCTTTTAGACTAAGGGATCGGGTTATCGGGTTAACGGGTTGGGTAGGGTTAGGTTAAGCCTAATGTTTAAAATTCTCTGATTGCAGGATGCAGAATGTTCCTTCTCGGGGATGGGTTGTTCGCATAATCAATTTCTAACTCAGCCAGTTTACATTGGTAGGATAAGTAGTCGGACCCTTGTGTTTATAGTTATCACCGTATATTAGGGGGCTATGGATGATATGTGTCATGGGGGCCGCCGTTAGTTCGGTCTGAACCAAACAATTTAACTGGTTAATATATGAAATTAGGTGGAAGAATGAGTTTAAGGATTTTAGGGGTGCTAGATTAGAGCTGCGTTAGGGGTTACTGGGTTAGGGTTTTGTTATTAGGTTAGGTTAGGGTTTAAGTTAGATTAGTTTGCTTAAGGTTAGGATAATAGTTATATAGTCTAAAGTTATTTCCATGAGTCGTCATGAGATAAAGAGAAAATGTAGATAGAATGGATAGATAGGAGTAACACTAGATAGATGCTGATAGATAGATAGCCGCTTCCGTTGAAGATACGATGTATTTCGAAGAAATAGATTGAGATAAACATAAATGCGATAAGAATAAATTGATATTGGGAATAGATAAGATGCGATAAGAATAATCATAGGACTATGAATAGAATAGTAGCTATCAGTAGCGTATTGGAAGAGATTGGTTTCTTTTTCAGTTTTTGAATCATAACTGGAAATTTCGTTGAAATACGTTTGTTTGTTTTGGATTGAATCAAGATTAATTTTAGAAAATTATCTTGGAGTTAACATTATAATTAAGATGTGCCAAAATTAATTGATTATTATTGTTATAAATATAAGAATCTAGTAATATCTCTATAGTATTAACTCTAATTATCTAATTGACTTATTATTCATCATTATTCTGTTTCTATAAAAATGTATAGTTTCTATTTGATGCTTTTTGTCAGGGCTGTTGAAACACTTTTGTCACTTACTCGTTGTTAGTCTATTATCACACCTTTCTAAGTGATAACAACTATGTAATATATATTTGTTGTCCTATATCAGTATAATTGAATTATCCAATAAAAGACTAGGTAACAGATATAATATAATAAATAAATGAAGTTTAGAACTACTACAAACTTATTTTATCGTATTTTAAATTTTTAAGCACCTTTATCTCAATTTTACAACCGTAACTATTCTTATCTAACCATATCAGTTCAATAATGTATTGCAAACTTATGAGTATTCTCTTCTGCGTTCCTACTTCTTCTTCCTGCATCTCTTCTTCTTCGTCTTTCTCTTCTTTCTTCTTTTTCTTCTTCTTATATTATTCTATTGATTATTATTTATTATTATTATTTTGGGAGTTATTATTATTATATTATTATTATATTATTATATTTTTATGATATTATTATATTATTATTATATTATTATTCTTATTAACATTATTATATCATTATATTTATTATATATATATACCTCAATTATTATAATAGTATTATATTATTACAACGTAGGTATATATAATAGTATATTAGTGTACTTAATAGTATATTGACCACATATCATTTCTAATATATATATCTTAGACAGTATTATATAAACGTATATTATATATTATAATATATATATCCAACTATATATAATATATATATATATTACACACCCACAGTATATGACTCATCTCATCACCCGAGAGTGATTTATATTTCATCTTATGTTCTTCAACTTGTATTTAGAGGCAGACGGTGGGGTATACCTTGAGCCGAGTTCATCGATTATGAGAGAGCTCGGCCTGATGTATGGTGAAAGTAGAGAAGATCTAGATTTACAGAGTATAGACGTAACTGGAAGCACAGAGTGTTCAAATCAAACACGGGGCTTGAATAGTTCCCGACGCCTTTAGTCGTGTGATCCTAGATATAGTACACACATTTACGCACGCTCAAACACATTAAAATTGAGTGAATGAGTATGAGGTGCGATTCACCTTTACATTCAATCGATGGGGTCAGGGAAACGGAGTTTTATGTAAATATAGGCATTTTAAGGAAATAAGTAGGTGAATATTTGTATCCCTAGTCTCTGTGAACCGATCGTCGAAGCAGTCTTTCCAATCAGGAGCCAAAATACACGTTTTCCGCTTTATTAGAGGTTAAGTGGTTTCACTCTAACCCAGAAGGGAATGGTGTATAATCCCTACAACTGCAAACTTTTAAAAACCCACAACTACTATCAAGAGGCTGTCCATAACACCTGTTCAAGAAAGGGTACAGAAAATAGAAAGCGGTATGTTACCAGACACTGTGTTCGCACCAGGCGTTTAAACGCATTACCTTGAGCCCAGATGGTAAATGAAAAGAAAGAGGATAAAATATACAACTTGAGACCCAAAAGAAAAGGGAACTGGTCATAATATTATGCAATACAGTTCGTGAAAGATAAAGTATAGAATATACGCTACAGCCCGACTGTGTGTTTAAGATCTCTTGCTTAAGTTCCATGTTTAGCGTTTCACACATAGCAATTAGCTATTATCTGGTGAAGAACCCTATCGTTTATTTTGTTGATAGTAGCGGAAGGAGAGAGCAGGGTTCAGTGTGGTACACTAAACCCATCTTTACCAACCTCAAAATTTTATATGTTTCTATGTTTCTATAGAGTGAAAGAACACTATTTCTATGTTCCTAATGACGTAATACGTTTAACCATTGAGGGTCTCAAATGTATAATATCAGCGGGTGAATGTGTTTTTGTAACAAATGCTATAAAGAAGTGGTCTGGTGCTAATGTTTTAAAAAGGGATTCGACATTAGGCATCACAAAGGATATAGAACAATGTATGATTTTGAATGATATAGGAAAACTTATCGTGGGTGGGGCTCTAATTACTGTGATAATGCACGTAACTTTTACGATGCGAAGTAGTTAGAAATCAATGAAAGATATATGCGGAAAATATTTATATATGTAAAGACTGTGACACGCTAATAATACTTATAAACAAATAAGGTTTGAACGGACATTAGTGTATTGTAATGTTGTTGAGAGACCTTTAACCCTGAGGATGTGGGAAGCATGAATGCTCAAGAAACCTATAACAATTTAGAAGCTGGGCAGAAAAAAACAATACAGTACACCTTCTACTATGAGCATCGAAACATAATCAAATAATCCACTATAGATTATCCCCTGAAACTAATATGAACTGATCGTAATGGTCCCTTATCTTCTTGTGAGTATGATTGTATGTATAAATGCAGTAAAAAAGAATTAACGAATTGCAAGAGTTGCAAGACGAAACGGAAAGAAGTTTTTAATAGTAAATGAAAATGCTAGAAGCGATTATGAAAAATGTCCTGTACGGATCAGTTTTATAAATTATATTGCATTCATTTGGCTACAAAGCCAGACGCAAAAGACTCCATCGTTTTGGCTGCACACAATGTGGTCGTTTTCGTATAAGTCAGGCTTGACAGTTTCGTTGTACTAACTGTTGGAAGGGACCGAAGGGTTGATGCTATTGAATGGGAATCCCCTTTAAACGAGGAACAAGAATTCATTTCCATACAGCGTATAACAATATTGAATTTAAAGATGACAATTAACTATAGCTCCTCTAGTGTTAAAATCTTGCCTAAATGTAATGGGTTCCTTCGATGGGGATTAGAGTAAAGGTTTCTTCCTTACAGTTTCTTACATCATACAAACTCTTAGATTATGTAGGAGGTCCTACTCCTTCTCAAGATATGTTCGAGATTGATAGAATGAATGAGATGAGAAAGAACCAGAGTTTTATCAAATGGTTTACGGACATTTCGCTGGTGAGCGCATGTAATGGATATTAAGCCGCTGAATGGACAAATGTTTTTCTGGACTTGTTCCAAGGTGATCGCCTAAGTTTGATAAACCCTTTTTTATACTTATAAGAAATCCTTATAATTGAAATTGTTTAATCTGAATGTTGCATTTCTATAGCAAGCTCTATTTTAGATTTTTAAAGCCCATTTCAGGAACCTAATTCTATAGCTCATATAGGGTAGAGAAGGTCAGAAATCGTATTCCTCTGAGGCCTAATCAGTGTTGGAGTTATGGCAGCGGTATACCAGGTCAAGAATATCGCGCATTCAGCATGGCGCGCAACGTGGACGGTGAGAGCGGGATTTAAACAAAAAGCTCGCTTTCCCTCGAACGCGATATCTGCTGAGGTCCCTGTACAACAATACAACGCGTATTCAACGGGTCTTGCAGTTGGTTGAACTTAAAAATTTAGTTGTCCTGTGAATAGTCTAAGGAACTGAAGAGGACCTATATAGCTACTGCATAGTGCTATTGTTTTGGATGCAGTTAAAAAAAATGCAGCTAAGAAGATTGTTGAAGAAAAGTAAGAATAATGTATATTGTTTCCATGGCTGTGCTTCTGGCAGGGATCAAAAGCATGTGAGAGAAAAAACAACACCGGAGAGTCAAAGGGAGTATCTTGATGGCGGTATAAGATAGACGTATGCTCAGCACGGAAGGCCCAGAAGCCTATATAGCTAATGGTATTCGAAGTGGTTCGGAGTCTGCGGGTGTGAATGTCGGAAAAAGAATGTAGAAAGAGGATGGTAAGATACGGTTCATGAACACCCCCGAACCAATCGAAGAAGAAGAAGGGCTAGGTCATTTTGTCAACAGGGTAGGTAATGATGTAGCTAATAATAATTACATATAGGGGAGCTCTATACGTGGAGGTCGAATGAGCCATTCGTCTACTATTATCCACCTACAGAACGGAAAACCAGACAAACATCTTTACCTAATTTCACATCGTTATACCCTTGGGTACAGAAGACTCAGGCTTCCCCTAGCGGTGTCCATAGAAAATTGATAGCGGATAGTCCGCCTTTCTCCTTTTCGATATCTTCTTTTGAGATCTCTGATACAGAAATATTATTTTTCGGTGTAGCCAATGGTCATGTCCCTTCCCCTCTCTTCCAGACTCTATATACTCTAGTTTTGCCTGGAAGGATTAGGATAAGTTGTATTCCCCTATGTAGATGAC
>JABUQX010077598.1:47500-48931 GCA_015478945.1 Trachelipus rathkii | reverse complement strand
AATATTATATATATATATATAATTATATATATAAATATATATATATTAATTATATATATATATATATATATAATAATATATATAATATATATATATTATATTATATATATATAATATATATATCTAATATATAATATATATGTATATATGTATATATATATATATATATATATATATATAATATATAGTATATATAATATATATAATATTAATAATATAGATATTATATATATATAATATATAATTATATATATATATATATAATTAATATATATATATATATAAATATGTATTAATAATATATAATATAAATATATAATATATATAATATAATATATATAAATAAATAAATAATATATATACTTATATATATAATAGTATATATATATATATATATATAAAGGCCAAAATTCGGCAATTCGGCCCTCCCTATAACTATGTACCCCTGCTATATAGATATGTAAACACTACTCAAAGGGTTTCCTGTACACCAAACTTTAACTGTTATTTTATTATATAAGAGACTGCTGACGATTGTATTTTGTGTAACACTTTCAAATATTGGGAGGGTGAGTCACGATGGGTGACACACCCAGGAGAGAGTGCCTAATTTAAGGGAATCTCAAGGGGGGAAGTTAGTTAGAGTACCATAGCCAAGAGAAGGAACGTGTTAAATGACCGGCACTGTAAAAGCCGGGAAATCCGGCTCTTAACTGAATAATATTGTTGTATTAACCTTTGTGAATCTTGTTAAAAACTGTGAATCGAGTGATTAAATAATTTGAACCCTAAATTATAGAAGAAGGGGTCTAAGAGTGCCATTATATGATAGCCGGCTCATTCTCATTAATCAAAAATATACTCTTCTGTTAGCAATTTACTTTGATGTGAACTATTAATCATTTTTAAACAATTGACATTATCTATGCCCAATTTGATTTAATTAATCTTAAGAAATAAAAATAAGAAGTAACGCCTTTTTTATCCTCTGTACATAACTTGTTATAGTTTAGTACATGAAATGGTTCCCCAATCAGAGTGACTTCGAACACTTCTAATTCTGATTTATAAAATATAAAAAGTGAAAAAAATTATATAATAAATAAATGAACAAAAACAAAGTGAATTCGATCTAAAACAGTGCCTAATTAAAACATTGTGAAAGAAACAGTGAAATAAATGATTAAACAGAAACAGTGAAGTGGAAAAAGTGCGTCTATAAAAAAAAAAAAAAAAAAAGTTCAAATTCCCAGAAAGAGAGTAGTGAAATTAGAACAATACTGTTGCTATAGGGGGCTATTTAGGGGGGCCAAATAATTTTTTTTTTCCCGCTGAATAAACGGTAAAGAGAGAAAAATAATCTATCCAATTCCCCGCGAAGAGAAAAACCGTTAAAAATGCCCAACCCAAAAAGAAAATCACCCACAGTTC
>JABUQX010077598.1:0-32500 GCA_015478945.1 Trachelipus rathkii | reverse complement strand
TGTATTTCCCACTCTACGATAACGCATCGATCCATCCTTTGAAGACCCTTGTAAGGGACCAAAATAATCGTGCTTTCATGACTTTTTCCAATGCCGATCAACTCGAAGAAAAAATTGAGACAGTTTTGAAGCTCCAAGGAACATATGACGATGCACTTTAGGATTGAAGAGTGGAATCTGTTGAAAATTAGCTTTTTCCATGGAGCCAAAATTTCTCATGCAGTTGACAAGAATCTCTATTTTTAATGTTAAAGAATTCAAAGGGCAAAAGTTTTTCCCGGTTACTGTTTGAAAAGGAGAGAATCCGGAGTCATCAGGAATGCAACGAAGACAGCATGATGACTGGAAGAGAAAGTAACCAGTTTTGTTTTCGCGCCATGATAACACTCTTCAGAGATCAATGAAATCTTTCGATTTGACCATAGGGTGGTAAGCGCTTGTCCGGAGTCGATGAAATCCAATCAATTTTGAAAGTTTTGAAAGTTGGGAGGAAAGGTCTCTTCAAACTGTGGGTCTGCCTACTCTGATGATTAATAAAGAGGAGTGCTGAAATTGATATCCATTGCTGAGAGAGGAATGCGAGACAATTTTGAGGGTCGCATGCACTAGCAAGAAATTGTTTTGGCTGTCCAAGGACTTAGTGTATTTTTTCGATGCTAGGAAGAAGATATCTAAAAAGACTGGAAGCCACAAGTATCAGTAAAGGAGGATAGTAGATAGATGGGTCCAGCATGTTAACTATGTAACTGTTTTCAAAACGGCTGTTACGGGATTAGCATGGGAGCATAATGGTTGGTATGGCGTGAATTTTGAAAGTGGCACTGTGAAAGCGCGACAAAATTCGTATTGTCAAGGACCATTTAGGCAGAAATACTCTGTTTGAAAAAGACGAAACGAAGCCTTACTTCATGATGAAACATACCTGATGATAGTTAATGAGATTTGTTCACGACAAGGTTTAGGCAAAAATGGTCGCGGAAAAGGCTGAAGAGGTATCACACCATATTTGAAAATTATCTTGTAGAGGTAAAGAATGAAGATGAGGCTGAAAAATAATAGTTTCTTTCAATTGATGATTGAAAACGAGCTTGAAACAGGTAAATCGTACAGGGATCTACGCTGTTACCGGAATAATCCGCGAAAAAACATCTGCTGCCCTCGGTAGGTCATCTGAAGAAGCATATTTTTTGTAAAGACAAAGATGACTTTGTTGTCGATCACATTTTGTTTGATCCCTACTGTAGTACAACTTCTGAACTTCCAAATATGGAAGGATGACATTTTCTTTCTTTCCACATATTACTCGTTGAGCGTTTCTTAAACAGAAACATGACGAATTACCTTGCAATGACGGAACTATTCGTACTTAAATGCTTCAAGAGGTTTTTAATAATCAATACAAATTATGCATGGTGTTGTTTAAAAACTTAGTAAATTTTTAATCTAAATATTTAAATATGTTTATAAGTCAGAACGATGTGGCAATTAAATTATTTATCAAAACTAATGCAAATTTGAGCGCTTCACCATTCGTCAAAGACGCTGAAATCACAAGAAGAGTTAAATAAATAACTTCGCCAGAGGTGAAAGATAAGAATGTAATATAGAAATGATCGATTATAGGTGGTAAATACAAATACTATAGAGTGGTATTTATGACATATAAATAGTATATATATAGTATATAGGTATATATATATATTAGTATATTATATAGATATATATATATATATATATAGTATATAATATATATATAGCTATATAGTAAGTATAATATTTTAACTATAGTATATATAAATATAGTATATAATATAGTTATTATATAGCAAGTATAGTATTATATATAGCATATATTATATAGTAATTTATAGATATATATATATATAGGTATAGTATATACTAGATATATATATCTATACTATAGTATATAGCGTGGATGTGATATCTTATATATAGTAGTATATATAGTATTAGATAGTATAAAGAATATTCGGATGAAATGAGTTTGAGGTTAGAATTTTAATATTCAATGTTTATTAATAGTGAAAGCTCATGCAAGTTTGCGCACAAGAATGCATTGAAGAAGATTTTTCCCAGCAATTTTATATGCAAAGCTTAGCAAACTTGGCAGCAAAGTCAGCACAGTTGATATATAGTAATGATATAGTTTGATGATAGGAGTATTATATATATACTAATCTATATACCTTATATATATCGTATATATATATATATATTTTTGTTTTGTATATATGTATATATATGTATATATATACTAGTACTAGTATAAAAGGATTATTAATGGGCGCACATGCCCCCCGATACGCGGCGTTCGAAGAATGGATTAAAAGGTAGTGTAGAATTAGGAAAAATCTAAAAGAAGAGGAGTATTGCGTCCGGATTTTTAACCAATGGAAGACACAATGAAGGTTGTAATATTATTATATATATATAGAATATTATATATATATAGGCGATATATATAGTATATATATATATATAATAAGTATATATAGTAGTACTGTGAGAGTACGTATATCATATAAGTATATAAAGTATAAAGGTTATAGATATATATATATGAACATATATTAGATAAAAGATAATTGAGTATATATATAGACTGATATATGATGAGTAGTAAGGTTGTAGTATCATACATATAATCTATATAGTTAATCTCAGTCGGTATACGAATAGTCGATAGTAATCAGTAGATGTTTTTAGGCTCTATATTATAATCCGTGATGATGGAGAGAGATATATGATCTAAATTATATTTATATATATAGTTGTATATAGTTGAGAGAGTGTAGATATTAAGTGTCGAGGTATATATATAGATAAATGAGGACCGTCACCGTACTGCAAGTATTAGATAAGACTTTTAAAATCAAGAATATTATTAGAGTAGTATATATATATATATATAATGTGTTAGAATATATATAATGAGAATAAGCAGCGTGAATGAATTTGAGAACTGGTAGTAGGTATATTATGCTATCGTTGTAAGTCAGTCTTATATTAATATAATAAATATAATAGGTGATTTGGGGACAGGGAGAATAAAATTTAAAATCCTGCGTAGAAATGAAATTTTTCCATTTTAACCTTTCAATTTTACCTTTAATACCTATATATCAGTATATTGTATATATATATATATATATATTATATATAAATATAAATATATATATTTATTATTATATTAAGTAAATATATTATAGTAAAAATAATCGAATAGTATAAAGTTATCAGATGATATTATATATTATATTAATAATATATGAATGCTATATTGATTATATATACATATACCGTATACGATCAGATAAGCGACATGATATATATATATTACTATAGCAAACACAAAATATGCTTAATATATGATTAATATATAATAGGTATATATATATATGATATATTATATGATAAGTGTCAAGAAATCTATACGTATGATAGACCTAAGAGTTAAGGAAATAAGTAATACTCAATATTATTTACTAAATCTTTTCCGGTAGAAAATTTCTTTCCAAGCCTTCGTCTAGATCTAGAGTAGAATTATTTGAAAATTAATTTGAATGCTTGTTGTATGGTTCCGAGATAAGATGGTCATATATCCTTAAGTCAAAAACGGGGCGGGGTTTATGTAATTTTCTGTATTTATAAAAATGTAAGATGATAAACAGTATTTAATTCCTAAAAGACACTGAACTTACCATTATTTTTCAGTGACAGAACAAAAATACAAAATCTAGGAAGATGTTAGAGGTTTCTGCATTTCACCATGATAGTACCATGAAACTTTCTCCAATGAAGTTATATTCCTCAGCAAATCTAGGTCTCTCAACACTCAACACCTTATAAAACTTCTCGCCCTCTAAGATATAATTTTGCTTTACAACTAGCATGGCCCTCACTTTGTCAACAGAATCTTTGTTTCTCCTTTTGACAACAACTCTCCATAACAGAAAATATTCCCTCAATATGTGCTATACGACTTTGAACGTTTTCTGCTTTTTATATCTCCAACCGTCTTAATTACAGTTGTTAATAGAGTCCACTTATCAAATAAGCAAATTTCTTCTGTTTCTTTGATTGTGTAAGAGTGCCTCGTTCAGAGTGTCCTTTATTTCTTTTCATTCAGGTATCTTCATTAATACCTCAGAATTGAACATATCAGTGCTTCCTAAACTGCACTTCCACTTGTTGACATAGAACTGGTTTCATAGAAATTCTCACGACCTCAAAAATCTTAATCACATTAATTTCTCCTGAATCTACTAACATTTTTAGTTGTAGTTTTTGACATCAGTAGTTAACACTTATAAACGGAACAAATACGCTTTTTATTTAAATGATGGGTCAGCAGGGAAGTAGCAAAAAACGGTACAGCTGTGTTCGAAACAGTAAGTATGGTCACCAACATGAAATTGCTTTTTTAAACGTGATGGATAAATGCTAATTACATATCAAAAATCAGCGTGAAAAATTAAAAGCACATGATAAATTTAAGAAGCTGTAGATGATGATCCATGTCTTCATACGCAAGCGAACATTTCGTATGCGTTCTGATTGGAGAAGAATAGACACGGTCAGCTTAGCGTTGGAGAGTTGAACTAACGTGAGAAAAGTTTGGAAGCATAACCATGATGAAACAAGTACGGAATATCACTTCGAAATAGAGAAGAATTATGCATTAGACACTCCAGTTTCCAGTTATCCTTTGTAGATATATTAGGTATATAAGACTTCAATTGCTCACCTAATTGTCTACAGTATTATGTTCCAAAAGGAGGTACTTCTTTCAGAAAAGATCAGTTGGGCAACTATATAGCGGCAGAACAGGGAAGGAGAAAGACATGTTTTTTGACAAGAAAAACAAAATACTTAACATCTGTTCTGTTCCCTAAATTAGAATCTATTACTAACAAGCAGATTAGAAAAGTCTTAAATCTTCTGATCTTATCTATGATTCCATATGGTTTTGTAAGGACCGATTCGCGAGCTGTGGATTCTTTCTGTTCTCACATCTCTCGTTGGTTCATCCTGCTACTTCCGACTTTTCGGTCCAACTCGTTGTTTCTGTTGTCCGCTGGCATATTCGAAGGCTTTCATATAAACCTCGTAAGGCCACAAAGTTTAAGTATATCTTGAACTTCCTACTTTCGTATTTGATGCTTTCTTTTGAATTTTCGGTTCCTAGCGCTTATATGGCCTGTGTTTGTAGACTTAACCACCATTTATACCTTACATCTTAATTGTGGTGTTCTGCAAAATTCTGTTCTGTCCCAGCTAGGATTCTTTTATCGAACTTTAGCTTTGTTGGTTTGATTTTTGATTAGTTCAGGGATGTGCTACCTCTTCACTCATCTGTAATGATAATTCCTATCATACATCGTTACTCCTTACAATCTTGAAACGACGACTCATTTCAGAACAAGCAATGAAATGATGGCACTCGGAGGATGGCTTTGAAGCGAACAGAACTTTTCTGATCTTTCTGAAAATATAGTTGTTAAGTGAAAACGTGCTTGTTTCATGCGCCTACAATAACTGAGACTTCTTATTTTATTAATACTTAGCACAATATTTCACAAGCAATAATAATAGTAGTATTCTTTGAAAAAAAAACAATTCTAGCATCTATCTGTTCTTAAGATTTTTGATATTTTCGTACTACGTAGAGATCCGTTTATATAGAAAAGGATCAACAGGTTATGTTTCTTGTCTAAGAGTTTCTCAGGAAATTGGATGTTCCTTGCGCTTCAAAACTTCTTCACCAATTTCCAGATGACTAGTTCTACAGTAGAGGAATAGTTGTCGTATGGCCCGTTTATAGATATTAAATACATATAAGGTCTATTGAGTGTTGTAGAGAGAATGGTTATATGCTGGTATCTTTGGTCGAAGAGTGCGTCGAATTACTGAAAGGACTGAGTTGTGAAGGAGGACAAGGTGGCGCGCGGTCTTAGGAGTGGGTATAGAGGATGTGTGAATAAATCGTTTACATTGAACAATGATTGAGGAAAAATGAGGAGTAAGAAGAAATATAGATTGTATTTGAGGAGTTTTATTAGGATATTGCGACAGGCCGTAGATAGAAGTTAGATAGGAGAAGCTTTACTTGGCAAGGTGTTGAGTGATATATGGGTGTCGGTGGTAGGCTTCTGAATGAAATAAAAGTATGTAATGACGATAGTGAAGCATGTGTGAAGAATAAATGGTGTCATGGTGATTGGTTTAGGATTAAAAGCGGAGTGAGACAGGGTTTGTTATGTCTCCTTGTTATTTTCAATTTGTATATGGATGGTTATGAGATAAAAGAATTCGAGGTGGGATGGCAGGAATGGTGTTATGAATGATGGAGAAGTGGAGGGTGCCCCTACCTATTATATGCGGATGATTTGGTTTCTGTGTGGCCGAATCTGAGAGAGTTTGAGAGGATTGGTAAGAGATTTGGCCAGGGTGTGTAAAGGAGGGGTTTTGGAAAGTTTAACGTGGTAAGAGTAAGCAGGTTATGGTTGTGACGTGAGGACAAGTCCTCAGTGTGAGAGTTAGTGTTTAGATGGTGAAGACAGCTGGAACAGAGTGTCGTGAGTTAAATTTTAGGGCGTATAGTGTTGGATGAGAGAGTGGACGGATGATGCAGACGATGTAGTAGGATATGTTGTGGAATTGGCAGGAAGGTGGTCTGGTGGCAATGTAAATCGTATGGTGAGATGTAAAGAGGACTCACAGCTTTGAGTGTGCTGAGAGTCTATCATGAGGGTTATGTTTACTGTGTTATTGTATTGTAGGTGAGCACTGAGGTCTGGAATAAAGAAGTTAGTAGATCTAAAGTTCAATATGTTCCGATGGACACTCTTAAGGCGGTGTGCTAGTGTGAAAAGAATGATAAAATGAGGAATGAACGTAATTAGAGAGTTGTGTGGTGTGAAGAAAGGGGTAAACTTAAAAAAAGTTTTTTATGCATTTTAAATTGCGCTGTGAAGCATAAAATAAATGACATTTTCGGTTAAGCGGATGTATAGTGCGAGTGTGTTGGGAACCGACCGGCTGGGAGACCGAAGAAAAAGTGGATTGAGTCAGTAAACGAATGTTTGAAGGAGAGAAATGTGAGTTTGGTAGAGGCGAGAAGAAAGGGGTATAACGGAGTGTAAATGGCGGGAGATTGGTGAGGCGGGTACGGTTGGTGGCCACCTGGCCAAGGAGAATAACCTTGCATGACGAATCTACCATATGAGGATCTCATTGCTGGTCCGGCGTGACCTTATAGGGGTGGATTTCTGATTGCGCACGGAGTGTTCGTCACTAATTTAATGGTACTGAGGGGCGGTAAGGCTGGGCTTTCTTTTCGACTTATGTCATGTTCTTCTACTGCTTTTCTTTTCCGATGCTCGTCACGCACCTTACTCCCATTCTTGAGAAAATAGAAGGTAGATAAAGAAGAAGAAGAAGATAAGTCTAGAGCTTGTCTACTCCTTAACTCTCCTACTTTAACTAACTCTCTCCAATCTTTCTAACCGATGAACTGTTGCATTACTCTCCTTTTTCTATTGTTATTACAATTGACCCTTGGTGGACGTTATCGCGATAATTTTTGGCGATAACGATATAGGATCATCTGTGTCCGATAAAATCGTTATCGATCTATCGATATCGCGATACTTTTTGTTCCAAACTAGCGATAATATCGATATTTTTATTTTTTGCTTCCAGTTTAGAGCAGGGGCAAGCCATGTGCCACCAACAATCGTATCATGCGCATGAACGTTCGCTCAGCTACAATCTCTCATTAGCTGTCGGGTAGGGAGGTGTTAGCTGCTCTTCCGTGCTTCCGGTTAACGTGTTTATTAGCTTTTTGAACACGGTGGACTACTACTCCACCATCTGTGATGTAGATGATTACACTGAAGGTCAGAATCATCAAAGGTCAACCAAATACAAAGCTGCTAACATTGTAAAGGTGTGGCTGCAAGCCAAATCGATAGATAGCCTGGCGGACCCAGCTTTCAGCAATGAGAATGTGCTCATTAATCTCCACTTGAGGTACAACACTGAGATGCCGTCCAGCATCTCAGTGGAACGATTGATCTCCCTTGACAAGGATATCTACAGAGCCAAGGGGAGTTCATTGTCAGATGAAAACTTTAGCGTGCCCATGTTTATGAAGGGGAACATGCAAATGCTGCAGAACTGAATTGATAAGTCCTTTAAACTATTTTATCTTACTTTATATAAGATAAAATAGTTACAACAAGGTAAGGTAAAACTATTTTACATTACTACACCTGTAGTAAAATCAAATAGTCTAAAGGAATTATCCATAAATGAAAGGTTAACAAAAATTTTTATTTGCAATAAAAAATAAAAATTTGGATTTCTCGATTTTTTATTTAAAATATCAATATCATTATCGCAAGTTCGGAATCTGGATTTATCATTTATAGGTAAGTCGGCTTGATCTGAGATAGATTGTAATCGATAGTTATCACATATCAGTGTGATCGTGATGAGGTTTACGTTATGGATTTTGGAGCTACGTGTAATTTTTTTGTTATCCGTGCCCGACCTATGTAGGTCTACAATGTTGGAACTAGCTGATGAAATGATTGTTCTTGACAATCGGCCATTTTCCATTCTGGAAGATATTGGATATAATCTTAAACCACCTATATTCACAATATAATACTTTATGAAGGAGGTACTTTTCAGAAGAGATCATTCCAACTATACATAAGAGGGTAAATAACAAAACAACACGTCAGCTGCAGGAAAAGGATTCTCTTTATCCAGGACTTGCTGATCACATTTTATTTCTTCATCATAATTTACAACTATTTGATTTTAATACCAGCTAATGTCTAATAAAATAAATAAAATATGTTTTTAACTTTTTTTCGTTGAAGTTTTTATTTTTGATTTACAATATGATTTAATTTACTTAATAAAATCCACTGTGCTCCTGTATATTGTACAGCTAGATGCTGGTACTTGCACCACGTATATATAGAAAGTACTCCCAAAAATACTGCTGCAAAATTGAAGTTGCTATAGTCTGATAAGAAATTAGTATATTCAAGGCAATAACTTGGGGTGTCAATATGTAATCTGCACCCTTTAAGCTTAAACACTGCTTTTGACGTTTGCATTTTAAGTAAATATGGAGTGAATCGATAAAAAAAAACTGTGACGCTGTTATGGCGTTACATATATGTGATATAGAAATGAGCATTATTGTCAAGACTCTAAAACCACTAGTTGTTTTCCGCATTTTGTGTATCATGCCATAAAGGTATACGAGGACACTGGGGATCTGAAATATCGCATATATCTGGTAGGCACTCTACCGCACCGCAGGCTGTTAAAATTGTAAAGACACGAAGTGAGCAAAACTACCTTCATAACAAAACATGATGTTACTTGAAATGCAGATATCTAAGAATTCAATGTGGCACATCATCGGATTAAGATTAAGTGCTTACAAAGGATGCACCAGACAATTTCTCACGGATGTCCTAAAGAAAGGCAGGAGAGATAAGTCTAAACGCCTGTTGGCCGAGTACACTTATGATCGCCATAAAAAATTCTTTTTACAGAATAAAAAATCTCTACCGTGAAAAAATATTTTAAGAAACAAAACGATGGGGTTCAAGTTACGTTATCTAAAGAAGCAGATAGACTACCATATTCCGAGTCAATCATTAATCGATTTTTGTCATAAATTTGGGCCACATACATCTATTTTTGTGAAAAACGTTAAAGCCTTGGCAGCCGTGTACCAGCAAACAGTTCTGGAAGGAATCGTAAAACCACTTGGTTAAACCCTCTCATAAAATGAACTATAGACCTTTCAACTATGATTCTTTATATATATATATATATATATATATATATATATATATATATATATATATATACTACATAATATATATATATATTAAATATATACTATATTATATATATATATATATATTATATATATATATTATAAAATATATATATATATATAATATATATATATATATAATATACTATATTTATATAATATATTACATATATAATATATTTATATATATATTAATATAATATATAATATATATATATATATATATTATATTTTTGCAGTTTTCACCGACCAACTCACGGGCAGAGCCCTATTCAAGGAGGGGGTGTTACACGCCTCAGAAGTCAACAACTAAAGTAAATTAAGCATATAATATAATATTACAAACAAATCAGATATTACATCTTTTTTTATAATTGCATTCCTAGGGAATTTATTATTAGGAAATTTGTCTTCTTTTAATCCGATAACCTCACATCGCTGCGTTAGAAGGAAAAAAATGCATGTCCAGTAAAATATTTTAAGAGCTTCTAAAGCAGCGATAAGATTTCTAGAATGAAAAAAAGCACAACCTCAAGTAAGATTAAAAAGGAAATTTCTTAAAATCGTTATATTTATTTAAAGTTAAATGAGCTTTAAAAAGAATTTGTTCTTAAAAATTTTTTCTTAAAACATTGGCTATTCCAATTTTAATTAAAAGCATGTCTGGTGACATGTGTTTCGCTGATCTAAGCAATTTTAATCTTTTTTTCAGTTTAGATTGCCCTTGGAAATGATAAGAATGTCAAATATAATGAAAATATTCTTGAAAGTTATTATAATGCATGGAGTTTAAAAATTTAAATTTCCTCCATTAAAATTAAAACGGTTCAGTTTTTATAAAAACATTTTTTTTTTTTTTTTTTTTTTTTTACTATATTGTTCTAAATTAATGTATTTATTAATTTTATGTGGGGAAATAATGCTTTTAAAAATGCTAGATATGAAATAATAAATAATTGTATATGGAAGAAATTATAAAAAAAAGTGACCTTAGCCAATTTTCATAAAAATATTTGAAATGTTTCAAATGATCTATAAAGAAAGAAAAACTTAAAAAAGTTCGAAAATGAGACTGAAAAAATTATGAAGTTGTAAAAATTCATGTTAATGACATATTTACTGCCAGATGCTTCTTTTTTAAATTTATTTTTAGGCTTATGATATTGAACATATATTTTATATCTTTTCGGCACTCACGGGCCTGGAATCTGCCCAGCGTTGACAAATGTTCTTTTGCCGTGCATTCATTTCGCACTAAAAAAAAAGTGTATAAAAATAATACCCTAACAATCTAGTAAAAAAAAATTTAAAATTAAAAAAAAATCTATTGAAACATACTTAAAACCTTAAAACTTAAATTAAAATGCGAAAATTTTCCATTAATATATCAAGACTTTTTAAGTATTATCATTGTGATAAAATTTAAACTAAAAACTATTTTATTTTACATTTTAATCAATATTTTAAAAATAAAGCGGATAAAAATCTGGGTAAATTTAGCATGTCAGTGTAAAAACCTTATACTCTTAAACATAAAATCAAAACAATTTTCTAACATTTTTAGGACATTTCGGAATAGGGCCTGCAAAGTAATTGTTGATACAAAGCAAAATACAATACAGAAACACCAACATTGAGCAAAGAAATACCAACATGAAACACCCTAAAAGACAAAATTAACCTTCAATGAGGTGATAAATTTTGAATTGACACTCATTTGTTAATTCCAAATTAATCTCAATATTCAATCGGGAATGCTATTAATTGGAATTTCTTTTTGTTGTTGTTTTTTTAATTATTTTTGTTTTCCCGTAATAGTGACATGTGTTTCGCTGATTTAATCGATAATATATTTCCATTTCCAAATTACAACGATATCTCAAAACGTTAATTAACGTCAGTTCTAAAGCGCTCAAATAAATCTTCAAAATCAATTATATAATATATATGTAATATATATATAAATATATAGTATATATATAATATATCATAGTTACATAGTATATATATATATACCGCTATTATATAGTATTACTCATAAGTATATTAAGTATATATATATAATATATTATTAGAGTTTATAATATAATATATAGTATATATATATTATATATAGATTATAATATATATTTATATATAGTATATATATTATAATATATATATATATATACTCTATATATATAATATACTATAGTATTATATTATATATAGTTATATATAATATATATAGTATATATATATTATATATATATAGTTAATATACTATAGTATATATGATAGTATATATATATATATGATATTTATTGTTAGTAGTTTAAGAGAAGATGTGTGGTGTGCTCAAAGTGTCTGGATGAGCCAGCACAGTAAGAATGACAATAGTGATTGTTTGATTGAAGAGGTGATTTAAGCGGTTAAAAGTAAAAATAAGTTTGGTTGAATGTCTGAAAAGCCAATGATGTGGTCTCGAAAGAAAGGTGTATGGAAATAATAGATAAGGAGGAAACGGATAGACTAAGAGCTGCATACGTAATTGGGACTTAAAAGGGAATAGAGAGCTCTTCCGGAAGAAAGTGAGAGAAGTTAAGAAAGAGAGTAAGTGGAATTTTCATAGAATAATGAATATGGATGTTACTTTCGGAGCAATAGATCGAAGACTTCGAAAATCTGCATAACATCGGCAGTAATAAAGAGGTTATAGTGAATGTTTGTGGGTTTGATGGTGTAAGAAAAAATAGGTATTTTGGTTATAAGTTAATTACTAAGGAGAAGGTTATTATAAGTTGAGTGAGAAAGTTGAAGAATGATTAATCAGCAGGTTTAGATAGAATTACCGATGAAATGATTAAATGGAGACGAAATTGTGATTGAATGGATATGGAAGTTGTGTAACAAAGTGTTTGTGGAGGGAACTGTAATAAAATTATATCCCTTAAATATATATATATATAATAAATAAATAATAAATAAATACTCTTTGCCTTACCAATGGAGGATAGGAAAACCGAACGCAAATGATTTTTTTAAATATAATTACAAATAATTCCAAATAATTAATATTTACTTCAATTCCTACCTACTGTGTATTTACAACCTATGCTATAATAAAACATTACTTTTAGTTAACATAAATAAGACAATCGGAGAACAACCTTGAAAAGCATATATACACTTTCCTTTGTTAAAATCGAATGGAATCGTTTAAAAATCAATAATCACCTTTAAATTATTTCCAAGTCAAGAGAATAGTTTAATCTTAGTTAGCTCGATTTCTTTAATATTTAAACTCCTATCAATAAATAAGATATTTTCTTTAATATTAAAATATTCTCACTAAATTGTTTTAAAAGTTTATAAACAATAGATAAATGACTTGCAATTCATACTTTTTACCACAATACTCAACAATATGATGATTTCCACAAACTTTTCCAAATCCTTATACGTCTGGTTTGAAAAGTGAATCCGACCAGCCTTCCGATGACAAGAACACTGTGAATTTTCCGCTCGTCCAGTTACTAATCCCTGTCAGTACTGTATATCTCCCTCAAATCTTCCAAACCGATCTGTTTATTCCGCAGTTTTCCAGACAGTCACAGTTGGCGTACTTGAGTCCCGAACTCACCCAATCCTCGTATTCAGTCAAGGACCCAGTCTTGATTCGGTACCAAATCAAACCAAAAAAAAACATATTTAATACCAAACCCTTTAAAAAAAAAAAAAAAAAAAACATTCAAAGAGAATATATAAGTTTTTTATTAATTTGTCTACTTACCGTGTTTCCACGGGTTTACTTCTGAATAGTTTCCCTCGTTCCAAACTCGAGAACTTCTTCAATCTTTTTCTGTGTAATCCCACAATTTCTTTACTTGTTGTCGTTTCAAATGTCTAACACAATCTAAAATCTCTTTTTAGAAATTTCTTAACTTTACCTTTTACTTTTCGTGGTTGGTTCGTTTCTCACTGTTACAGTACAGTTCGAAGTTTTGGAGAGAAGTGTAATAATAATATAATCGTACGTATTTAAGGTAAAAAGATAAGGAACTGTAGGAACTATGAGGAATTAGTTTCCCGATGTTGTAGGAAGATATGCATATTTTGATTGAAAGACTGCGTTGAGTGACTAAGGAACTGATTGGTGAAGAACAATATGCATTTAGAAGTGGTAGGGAGTGTGTAGATCATATCTTCACATTTAAACAAATGATTAAAAAATGAGAGAGAAGAAAAATAAACTACATTTAGGTTTTATGGATTTGCAACAGGCGTATGACAGGATTAATATGAAATCTCTTATACATGATGTTGGTAGTGGACTTTTGGATGGAATCAATAATATGAATATCGATAGTGAAACGTGTGTAAGGAAATGGGGTGGAAAGTGAGTGGTTTAATATTAATTGGAGTGAGGAAGGGATGTGTTATGTCTCCATACCTATTTAATTTGTATATGAATGGGGTGATAAAAAAATTAGAGAAAGAGTGGCAGGGAAAGGTGTTAGACTAATGAAGAATGCAAGAGAGTGGAGGGTGCCCTGTTTATCGTACACTGATGATTGGTTTTGTGTGGCGAATTTTTGGAAAGTTCGAGGGGATTGGTAGAGGGGTTTGTCAAAGTGTGTAAAAGAAGGGATTTAAAAGTAAATGTAGATAAAAGTAAGGTGACGGTAGTGGATGAGGAAAGTCTGCTGTGTGAAATCATATTGGATAGTGAACAATTGTAACAAGTATCTGAATTTAAATATGTAGATTACATGTTGAATGAAAAGGGAACGTATGATGCAGAGTGTAGTAGAAAAGCTGTGATAGTATGAAAGGTAGCTGATGCAATTAAACCCTCGGTGAACACAAATGGACTGATCGTTAAGTGCTCTAGGTTTCTGCATGAGGTTTTGTTACCGGTACTAGTGTTTAGTAGTGAAACTATGGTGTTAAATAATTAATCGGTATAGATCTATGATTCAATCTGTCCAGATGGATAATCTTAGGGGCGTGCTATGTGGAGAAAAATTGATAAAATGAAAAATGAACGTGTTAGACAGTTGTGAAGTGTGAAAAAAGACGCAAAGGAAAGAATAAATGAGAGATATTTGGATGGTGTGAGAAGAATTGATAAAATGAGTCATGAACGTGTTAGGCAGTTGTGTAGTGTGAACTGAGGAGTAAATGAGAGAATAAATGAGAGTATACTACGATATAGAAAGAATGGATGATGTTCGGTTGGTTAAGCTGATGTATAGTGGTGTGTGTGTGATGGGATTCGACCAGCTGGGAGATAGAAGAAAATATGGATTGAGTCAGTAAAGGAGCGTCTGAAGAAAAAATGTGAGTTTGGAATAGACGAGAAGAAAGTCGCATAATAGGAGTGAATAGCGGGGTTTTGTGAGGTGGCATGGTTGTGTGTCTGGTTCAAGGGATAAACCCTAAATTGACGAGATACCACAGTGGGGTCTATAGCGATGTCATGAAGTGGAATGGTGGATTTTCGGTTGCGACGGGCTCGCACTTAAAGGTATGAAGGGGAGGTGTGGTCTTTTCTTTCGACTTGCATCATGCTCTTCCACTTAAGTATTCTATTTCCATGCTTGTTAGGCACCATTCTCCCATCTGAGGTAAGTGAAGGGGGTATATATATATATATATATATATATATATATATATATATATATATATATATATATATATATATATATATATATATATATATATATATATATATATCTTTCTTTTTTTTTTCCTCACCTTCATCTTTGTATATATATTCCATTTCAGAAGCCTACCACCAACGCAAAATATCACTAGCACCTGCCATAGAGTTTCCCTATTAATCCTATCATACCCCTGTTGCAAATTCATAAAATCTAAGTACAATTTATTCTTCTTCTCCCTCATTTTCTCAATCATTTGTTTCAATGCAAAGATTTGATCCACACATCCTCTACCACTCCTAAACGCACTTTGTTCTTCACCGATCAGCCCTTCAGTCACTCGACGCATTCCTTCTACCAAAATACCAGCATATATCTTCCCTACAGCACTCAATAAACTAATTTCCTTATAATTCCTACAGTTACGCTAATCTCCCTTACCTTTATGTAAGGGTATACTACTACTGCTCTCTTCCAATCTCTCGGAACTATATCCTCCACAAATGCTTTGTTACCTAACTTCCAAATCCAATCAATCACCATCTCGCCTCCGTTCTTGATCATTTCACCAGTAATTTCATTTATACTTGCAGATTTGCCATTCTTCTACTTTCTCACTCTATCCTCCTTACTAATGACCTCATCTCCAAAATATATATTCCTTCTTACACCATCAAACCCACATACATTCACTATCACCTCTCCATTACTACCAATGTTATACAAATTTGCGAAGTGTTCCTCCCACACTCCCCTCACATCCATTTCATCAGTTACGAAAGCACCATCCCTATTCATTATTCTATGCAGATTCCCCTTATTCTCATTCTTAACCTTTCGCGCTTTCTTCCAGAAGAGCTTCCTATTCCCTTGTACGTCCTCATTCATCCTCCTTCCAAACCGTTCATTTACCTCTTTTTTTAAACCTCTTTTTTTACCTCTTTTTTTACCTTTTTTTATTTCTTTTTTCTTTCTTATATAATCCCAAACATCTTTGTTTTGAAACTTCATCATTGGCTTTTAGTACATTTAACCACGCTTCTTTTTTACTTTTAACCGCTTGCTTCACCTCTTCATTCTACCACTCACTCTTAACATTCTTACTTCCTATATATATATATATATATATATATATATATATATATATATATATATATATATATATATATATATATATATATATGACTGTGAAGTGTGTATATATACTATATATATATATATATATATATATATATATATATATATATATATATATATATATATATAGCATATATATATAAATATATATATATATATACATATATATATATATATATATATATATATATATATATATATATATATATATATATATATATATATATATATATAACATATATATATATATATATATATATATATATATATATGACTGTGAAGTGTGAGTCTTAACTTTAAAACTGATAGTCTTGAAGTTTCAGACAATATCAAAAGAAGAGCCGTCGCGCGAGTGTGTGTGTGTTCACTGCTATGCAAGAGAACGGAACAATTGTCCAATATATGATGAAAGAGTTTCCAGAAATAGCTATATAATGAAAGTTTTATTTTTATTATAAATTTTAAGGGAGAAAAATGATAAGAGATGTTGATCTGCAAGAGATATTGCATCGAAAGGAGAAGAGTTTGTAATTGCATCAGTTACCTATTATGAAATCATCTGTGCAAGAAATAAATATGGCCAATACAAAGAAATTAAATGGAGAAAAGCATTTCCCTTGTGCGTCAATTGGAATTGACGGGTGGGGAGGAATGAGACGGATTCATCTATGTCTTGTTTTCCATCCTTACAGGTAGTTGTACAATTGGAATGAAAATATAAAAAGAAACAAAAGAGAGAACTTTACAACAAAGAACGAAAATAACTAGAAGAAATAAATTTTGAAATTAAAGAAGATTATTAAAATAAAAGAAAAAAACAGAAAATAGGATATCAACTCCTGGCCTTATTAAAAGGGTAAATATTAAATATCATTATGTTCCTAATTATTTGTTTTGCTTATAGTGAAGTAATAGTAATAGTAAATGAATAAAGTAAATTTAGAATTGAGTTAAATTTGTTGACTTTTGAAGAATTTATCAGGAATTTATTGTGTAGGTGATGTTTTAGAAATGATTATAATTCTTGTTTCTGTTTAGCTTCCAAGTTGTGATCCCGAAGTTAACATCCCAGTCCCAGTTCCTGATCCCGAAGTTCGCAAAGTAAAGTCAATATCCAGGATTTGAAATATATCACACCCCAGCATTGAAGTGCCTAGTCCACCGCGTCTGAGGCTGAATACATCATTGAAGATCTGCCAACATCGCACAGAGATTGAAAAACAAAGTCTGCTATTTGCAACTTTCTCTTCTATCAGTTGAAGGAAGGGAATCCTCAGCGGAAAAGCCATTACCCTCAAGGTTTTAGCAATCTTTTCAGAGATGTCTTCATCTCCCCGGGGTACTTGACTGCAAACATCAGTATCCTTTTATTAAACGGGAAATTGAAATGAATACACAGAAATCCAAGTGTGTTGTCTCATAGACTGGAAAATTCTTATCAACTGAATTGTAAACTGAAGATAATTAAACATTAATATAGGATTGTCTTGGGAAGAACCTAAAAATTGCGAAGAGTTAAAAATAAGTATAAACAGTGTTCGTGTTGAAAAGAAAGTGTGTGAAAAATATAAAAATAAATATAATTCTTGTTACCAACAACGACGGCGAAGATAAAGACTTCGAATAATTACAAATAAATAAAAATTGTTGTGTTCTCAAAGAAAGAAGAAACATTATCATTATCTATCAATACGTAGAAAAATACGTTGGTTGACATTATCTAAAGAATAAAAACCTATCTAAAATTAAATATGAACCCTCTTGGTTTTAACAAGAAAGACTAAATATTATTTAAAAAGAAATATAATCAGTTGGTTTAACTAAAAAGAATAGTTTGTAACCCTAAAACTATTCAATTTATTACTTGTTGTTATTGTAATTCTATTTTTTTTGAAAGAATAGTTTGTAACCTAAAACTATTAAATTTATTACTTGTTTGAAAGAATAGTTTGTAACTCGAAACTATTCAATTTATTATTTGTTGTTATTGTAATTATATATATTTTTTTTCTATTTTTATTTATATTGGTTATTTATTTAGTATCCTTATCGTATTTTTTATCTTTATTCTTCATACATTTTTTTCCTTATTGATATAAATATGCGTATGTATACATACACATATCTATATAACTAATTTTACATGTATTTATTATAATACTCTTATTTACTTGTGTTTGTAAAGTTATATTTTATATTTTTTTAAACAATTTATTTATTAAAAGCCATTTACCTGTGTCTGTCTTTTTGTATCTATGCAGCAGAGGGTAAAATTTGTAAGTCCGTATTGAGTGGTAATTTTTGTAACACAGAGGAAGAGAGTGAGTAGTCCCAAAAATCGCTGTTGCTGTCGAATTCTGAAATATGTGTTGCATTACTTTACTTGTGATTTTTAGAGCAAATTAATTCAATCTAATATTTTTAATAGGTAACTCATAACATTTAGAAGTAGCTGGATTTAAAAATAGATGGGTTAAAGAGCCAGAAGTTAGAAAAAGAAACAACTGTAATTAGATCGATCAAGAGCCTTCCACTGCCAAAAATAAATATATTATAGACTCCACCAACAGAAGAAGTCCGCCCAGAGTCGTTAAACACCTCAACGTAGTGGCAGACCCTTCTGAGAAAGGAATCTACCTCATCAAAACTTACAGGTGAGGTGCCCTTCTATTGTGGTGGGGATCAAAAACCTACCACATAAAGTGGTAGCAGAGCGTAGTTGTTTCTTGTAGGAATACTACCGGCTCTGCTGCTGAGTGTTGTCAAAATGTCACTCAGCCGCCACTATTGTTAGAACGTCATCATGACCGACGGGATGAATGACTTAATAGGTGACGGGAAAACCGAAGATGGGAAAACACCACCAACGGATTCCGTCCCACTTCCACTTAATCAAACTAATATGCAGTCCAGTGTTGTCAATTCCGACCAGGAAGATCAAAGAGCGACGCAGAGTCCAGCGGTAGTTACCGTGGATGCTCAGTTCTTTCAATCAGTGTTGCAACAGAACACCAAGCTAATGGAAAAAATGACTGATTTGATATCTGCAAAGGAAGTAGATAAGAAACCAAAGAAAATGATTCCTTTAGGAAAGTTCAGAATGGACACAGGTGAAACAATGGTCCAGTTTTTCGACCGGTTTGAGCAGTTCTGTGCTGTTCAGTATCCGGGATCAACAGAGGGAATGGTAGCCTTATTGGGAAGCCACCTCCAAGGTTCAGCGTTGGAGGCTTACCATATAGTCGCAGCGACATCAGCCGAATATCTATTCGTAAAGTCCCAACTCTTGCAGTGGTTTCGCGAACAACTGAAGAAGAAAGCTAATACGGAAACAGCAGAATTTACAAAAGCAATGATGGAAGAGGAAGATGTGCCACTGTTTGCGTTGAGATTGTTGGGATTGGCGCAAAGAGCATTTCCAGGAAATGAAGTAAAGAAAATGCCCATGGTACGAGAAAAATTCTTAGAGAGTGTGCCAGAAGTGGTCAAGACCAGAGTGGAAGATGCATTATTGGGAGTAGAGGTTACTCAGGGTTCAGTAATTCCTTGGGAACAGTTAGTAGTCATGGTGGACAAGGTTTATAGAGGAACTAAGAAAAAAGAAAATCCAACGGTTGAAGTAGTAGACTTGACTAGATCACTACAAATGTCCACCATCCCCACACCACATCGAATGGCGTTACCCACATATAATAATTATGAGGGAGTGTGTTGTTGCAGACGAACGCAAACGCAACCCCAGCTTAGAGCTGTAACATCGCAGAGAAACAACAACAATGCTACTCGAAATACAAACCCAATTGCATCAAATGGTTATAGACCACAACGATACGGAACAACAAATCAAATCCCAACAAACGAATTCCGAAGAGGTCAGCGAAGAAGTCAAAATGGTTCATCAATTCCCATCTGTAATCATTGCAAAAAGAGAGGCCATAATATGAGTGAATGTTGGAATCGGCCACAATGTATGCATTGTGGTAAACGAGGACACATCAAAGAAGAATGCTATGTGGAACAAAACCGCTGTTTAAAATGTAAACAGGTAGGACATTTGGTAGGGGATTGTCCCAATGGCCGAGGTCATCCTGCGGCCCAATCGCGAATAACGTGTCCCTTTTGTAGCAACGCACATTTAGGTAAAGACTGCCCACAAAGATCACAAAGATCGGGGAACCGAGAGGGCTTTGGCATGGAAAACCGCATACCAGAGGCCGAAACAGCAGACGAGTATGAAGAGGGAGCTTGGGGAATTGATGTTGAAGAGGATGATCCTGGAGGGTCGCAGGAGATTCCTCGCGAAATTTTTCACCAAACGACATCGGTTCAAGTGCCTCCAGTAAACCTCTTTGAGATTGAGAACCCACAAAGGCAGGATCAGGTACAACAGGTATCTGTAATGGTTCCAGTTAGTGAGAAAAATGTTCCCTCAGAGAATGATTATGACCCAGTAGTGGAGGATTCCCCAGCCGTACCTGACATAAATTATGAAAACGATAAAGAACCACCAGTAGTAAAAGAAAACAGGAGTGAAACCAAAGGGGAGGATGAGAGCTCAGAGAACATCATTCATTATCATATTATAAGAGCTCCCCAAAAGACCTTAATCTTGTCAGTTACCATAGTGGATCAACCACCTATGGAGCCTCTAACGGCTTTTGTAGATACAGGAGCGGAAGTGAGCCTTATATCGGCTAGCTGTTTCCATCTGTTAGACAAAAAGAAAAGTCCCATCTTACCCACAGCTTTCAGAGGTGTCACTGGAATAGGAAGTGTCCGATTTCCAGTTTTAGGAGAAATAATGATTGCATTACGTTTATCCACCAATTATGTCCTGAAGCCTGGTCGCTTTGTCGTCGTGCCAGATCAATTGTCCGAATACGACTTGGTTTTGGGATATGACATTCTTAATCAAGAACATCTTTTACCTGATCTGTACCACAAAGAATTGGTAATCCGACGTGGGAATTATGTACAGACAGTAGCGGTGGATATGAGACAAGGTTTACCAAGGGAAGAGACCTGTACCTTGGTAGAAGCTGTGAGTATTGCACCGCAGCGGTGTATGGTGGTAGAAATTGAAAGAAAAGGACGACCAATTCCTATAAAACAACCCGTACTGGTGGAGGCTTGGCGGGATTTGTCAAAAGATATCAAATTTGAACATTCCTTAGTAAATTTTTCGGGCGATAAAGCTTTAGTAATCTTGCAAAACACGGGTGAAACAACAAGAACTTTAAAAAAGGGAACAATTGTAGGACAATTGGAAGAAATTACTACAGTGGAGGATCCCACTGTGAATGTAGTCGAATTAAATGAGCAAAGTCCTAATGAATACTCCGAATGGAATCCTGAGAATTTAGTTAGCGCTTTTAGATTGAATGAGGCGGATTTAACGGCAGATCAAAGGAATCAGGTTATTGAATTATTGATGCGTTATCCCTCTGTCTCAAGTTTGGGAGATTCTGACGTGGGCTGCACAAATGTCATTAAGCATAAGATCGAAACTATGACTGAAGATCCTGTGCAAGTGCCAGTCAGAAGGCTACAAGGCCCCATGCTCAGAGAAATCGAGGCAGATTGCAAGAAATTGGAAGATGAAGGAATCATCCAGAGGAGCAAGTCCCCATACTCAGCCCCAGTGGTACCCATTAGAAAGAAAGATGGATCAATCAGATTGTGCATTGACTACCGGGAATTGAATAAAATTACAAAGGGAGATAGTTTCCCTATCCCAAATCTGATTGATATGTTGTTTAGTCTCCAAGGCATGAAATATTTCACAACAATAGATTTAATTAAAGGTTATTATCAGGTGGAAATGGAGGAGACCAGCATTGAGAAAACCGCTTTCACCACTCCGTTGTCTCATTGGGAATTTTTACGTATGCCGTTTGGAGTAAAGAACGGCCCTGCCACTTTCCAACGAGGGATGAGATTTGCTCTGTCGCATATACCCTGGGACGAGTGTATGGTGTATCTGGATGATGTCCTCATTATCAGTAAAACGTTTGAAAAGCATCTGGAAATTTTAGAAAAAGTATTGTCAGCATTTGAAGAAACGGGATTCAAAATAAAACCAGCCAAAACTTTCCTCTTAAGAAAGGAGGTCCAGTATTTGGGTCATAGAGTGTCTGAAAACGGTATGATCCCTTTAGAAAACAATTTACAAGGAATAATGCAGTTTCCGGTACCAACCACCGTTAGGAAATTACGGCAATTTCTGGGCATGGTGAATTTCTATAGGCGTCACATCGCCCATTGCTCGGAAATAGCCAAACCACTTTTCGAATTATTGAGTAGCAAGGCTCTAAAGTGGACCGAACCATGTCAGAGCGCCTTTGTGGCATTGAAGGAAGCTTTAACATCACCACAGATCCTGTCATACCCAGATAGATCAGAAAAAGCAAACCCATTATTGTTGTACGTGGACGCCTCAGATATCGGGGCAGGAGCGTGTCTTTCCCAGATCCAAACCGGGGAAGAACGTCCTATAGCTTTTATCTCCACAACATTTAACAAAGCTGAACAACGATATAGTACAACCGAAAAGGAAGTTGCTGCGATACGATGGGCTGTGAAGGCATTAAAACCTTTCCTTTATGGAATAAGAGTAGTTATTTACACAGATCATCAGCCGCTTTTATATTTGCATAGTATGCCGTTAGTAAACGCACGAGTAGCTCGCACACTTGAAAAATCAATGATATAGACTACGAGCTTAGATATATTCCGGGAAAAGAAAACATAGTGGCTGATGCTTTATCTAGATCCCCGATCGGTGAAACCTTTGACGAACAAGAGATTTTTCCGGTTAACGCCCTTCCTGGAGGATTTTCTGAGGTTAAAATTCCTGGAGGGGGTGATTCGCTCTTTCAAGCTTGCTCTGTTGCTTTATATGGTTCAATTGAAAATCATCTAAAGATAAGACAAGAGGTGGTTAAAGAATTGTTAGAAAATAGGGGAGAGTATGGATTACCAACTGGAAGAGATGCTAGGCAAGTGACCAAACAATTACATCTCCTGAGACAACCAGGTCAGTTCCCTATAACACAGGCAATAATGGCATTTGCAAAATTACAACATTTGCAGGTTTGGGTGTATTATGGGGACTCGAAGCCGTTGAAGTTTGGAAAAGATACTGAGAAAAATATTTGTCATCTTTTGTGTTGCGGCGGAGTACATTATAATCTTTTGGTACCCATAAAAATTCAAATGATCCGCGAAACTGAAACAGTGAGCACTAACTTGATAACACCTACAGTATTTTCGGAGTGGACATTGTTAAATGAATCGATGGAAGAAGAGAGCACTACTGAAGCGGTACCACCGGCTGTTGTCGAGGACACTGCCAATACTCCACAAAACACCGGTGGGGAGGTTGAGAGAGATTCGGCATATCCTCGGATACATCAGATAGTGATAGATCAAGATAATATAATAGATCCCTTGGAAATTGACCATGACGACATTGATAAGTTGCAAAAATCAGACTACCTATTAAGACGCTTAAAAAGAGCCATAGTACAAAACTTGCCATTTAACGGGCCATTGAAACCTTTCGCGCGTGTAAGCAAGTACATATATCTGAGGTCGGTTATATAGGGAGTTTCCTACGGGAGAGTTTGCATTAATTGTCCCACATTATTATTTGACTGAGGTAGCAATAAAAACACATTGGAGGTTTGCCCATATAGGAAAACACAAATTACATTCTCTGCTTATAAATTGGATATGGCATCCAAAAATAACAGCCATTTGCAATGATATCGCCACCACCTGTTATAAGTGCCAAGCATGTAAGATCTCTAATATCCTATATGTTCCGCCAACATTAAAAATAATCACTTCAAGACCCTTTGAATTGGTGGCGATGGATCTGATACAATTCCCTTGCTCAGCGCAAGGGAATAATTATGCCTTGGTGATGGTAGATCATTACACCAAGTGGGTGGCTGCGGTTCCGCTGCGGAATAAACAAAGTATAAATGTAGCCAACGCATTTCAACATCGAATATTGCCATTTTTACAAAAGTTACCAGAACGACTGCTTACAGACAACGGCAGAGAATTTATAGGGCCGGAATTTGAAGATCTTTTAAAACGCCAACAGATTAAACATGTACTGACTACTCCTTATACACCATCCTCCAATGGAGCTGTCGAGCGGGTCAATCATCGTACCATCAGTCAGTACCTTAGAATGTCTATCAAAAAGTCAAATCGGTGGGATGAAGAATTATCACAGGTTTTATTGGTTTACAATCACACCACACATTCAGAAACGAACCGGACTCCCTGTGAAAATATCCTAAAAAGGGCGCATGAACTACATACAGGACTTCCTTTGCCTGTTGAGGAAGAATGTTGGATAGAGAGTCATGGAAGATTTGTTCCTTATGAATTACATCAGATGGTGGGATTAAAATCTTCCCGGAAACCTGACTAAGAATAAATTCCACCCTAGATATAGTGGCCCTTATGAAGTAATCAAGGTAAATGACAACAAAGTCACCTATACAATAAAATCCGCAGAGGACGGGAAGCAATATAAAGCTCACCATAAGCAATTAAGGATATGGAAAATGCCCCCTGATTATTTAATGAATAACCCGACATTCCAAAGATATGCGTTAAATGAAAATCAGGAACCAATGTTGGATAATGAAGATAGAGTGGAAGAAATTTTCGAGAACGAAGAAGTGGAAGTACTATTCGCTGAACATGATGACATGAATGATTTTGATAATGATGACGATGACGATGACTCATTTGTAGGATTCACTATTGATGAAGAAGTATTAGCTAACATTAAAGACAAATTTAAAGAACTGTTAAAAGAACAGGAAAAGATAAATTTAGGGTTAGGAAAAATATTAGATAAAGAAATAGGAAGTAGGCAGATAGAATTAGATAGTACGTTAGGAAACGATAATATAGTTAATAGGGAAGAGGAAGAATTTAATGAATATTTGGAATGGGACACCTCTGATTTGATTGAGGAAGCAGAATACCGTTGGGAATCTATGAGAGTTCCACCGGAAAATTTGAGGGAATCTTACCCCACTGATAAAACCTTTGAAGAACGCATTCAAGCATTTTCAACCCCTATAGTGGGAATACCCCTAAATGAAGAAGCCGAAATAGAGGCATATTTGAATATTGAGCCAAATGAAGAAGATCAGCAAATTCTTCCTGATGAGCTGTCCTTTGAAGGATTCGAGGACGTAGATAATTTAGTACTTGAAAGGCTAACAGAGCTTACGTCTAAAAGAGAAAGCAATACTCGTCCTTTTACTCGGTCGCGAGGGCCGTGTCAGGACCTGCCAATCGTCTTTCCCTTTATGATAGAAAGAAAGAAACGAGATAAAAAGAAAAATTAAGATAAGATAAAAACATCTGTGCAAGAAATAAATATGGCCAATACAAAGAAATTAAATGGAGAAAAGCATTTCCCTTGTGCGTCAATTGGAATTGACGGGTGGGGAGGGATGAGACGGATTCATCTATGTCTTGTTTTCCATCCTTACAGGTAGTTGTACAATTGGAATGAAAATATAAAAAGAAACAAAAGAGAGAACTTTACAACAAAGAACGAAAATAACTAGAAGAAATAAATTTTGAAATTAAAGAAGATTATTAAAATAAAAGAAAAAAAAACAGAAAATAGGATATCAACTCCTGGCCTTATTAAAAGGGTAAATATTAAATATCATTATGTTCCTAATTATTTGTTTTGCTTATAGTGAAGTAATAGTAATAGTAAATGAATAAAGTAAATTTAGAATTGAGTTAAATTTGTTGACTTTTGAAGAATTTATCAGGAATTTATTGTGTAGGTGATGTTTTAGAAATGATTATAATTCTAGTTTCTGTTTAGCTTCCAAGTTGTGATCCCGAAGTTAACATCCCAGTCCCAGTTCCTGATCCCGAAGTTCGCAAAGTAAAGTCAATATCCAGGATTTGAAATATATCACACCCCAGCATTGAAGTGCCTAGTCCACCGCGTCTGAGGCTGAATACATCATTGAAGATCTGCCAACATCGCACAGAGATTGAAAAACAAAGTCTGCTATTTGCAACTTTCTCTTCTATCAGTTGAAGGAAGGGAATCCTCAGCGGAAAAGCCATTACCCTCAAGGTTTTAGCAATCTTTTCAGAGATGTCTTCATCTCCCCGGGGTACTTGACTGCAAACATCAGTATCCTTTTATTAAACGGGAAATTGAAATGAATACACAGAAATCCAAGTGTGTTGTCTCATAGACTGGAAAATTCTTATCAACTGAATTGTAAACTGAAGATAATTAAACATTAATATAGGATTGTCTTGGGAAGAACCTAAAAATTGCGAAGAGTTAAAAATAAGTATAAACAGTGTTCGTGTTGAAAAGAAAGTGTGTGAAAAATATAAAAATAAATATAATTCTTGTTACCAACAACGACGGCGAAGATAAAGACTTCGAATAATTACAAATAAATAAAAATTGTTGTGTTCTCAAAGAAAGAAGAAACATTATCATTATCTATCAATACGTAGAAAAATACGTTGGTTGACATTATCTAAAGAATAAAAACCTATCTAAAATTAAATATGAACCCTCTTGGTTTTAACAAGAAAGACTAAATATTATTTAAAAAGAAATATAATCAGTTGGTTTAACTAAAAAGAATAGTTTGTAACCCTAAAACTATTCAATTTATTACTTGTTGTTATTGTAATTCTATTTTTTTTTTGAAAGAATAGTTTGTAACCTAAAACTATTAAATTTATTACTTGTTTGAAAGAATAGTTTGTAACCCGAAACTATTCAATTTATTATTTGTTGTTATTGTAATTATATTTTTTTCTATTTTTATTTATATTGGTTATTTATTTAGTATCCTTATCGTATTTTTTATCTTTATTCTTCATACATTTTTTTTTCTTATGGATATAAATATGCGTATGTATACATACACATATCTATATAACTAATTTTACATGTATTTATTATAATACTCTTATTTACTTGTGTTTGTAAAGTTATATTTTATATTTTTTTAAACAATTTATTTATTAAAAGCCATTTACCTGTGTCTGTCTTTTTGTATCTATGCAGCAGAGGGTAAAATTTGTAAGTCCGTATTGAGTGGTAATTTTTGTAACACAGAGGAAGAGAGTGAGTAGTCCCAAAAATCGCTGTTGCTGTCGAATTCTGAAATATGTGTTGCATTACTTTACTTGTGATTTTTAGAGCAAATTAATTCAATCTAATATTTTTAATAGGTAACTCATAACATTTAGAAGTAGCTGGATTTAAAAATAGATGGGTTAAAGAGCCAGAAGTTAGAAAAAGAAACAACTGTAATTAGATCGATCAAGAGCCTTCCACTGCCAAAAATAAATATATTATAGACTCCACCAACAGAAGAAGTCCGCCCAGAGTCGTTAAACACCTCAACGTAGTGGCAGACCCTTCTGAGAAAGGAATCTACCTCATCAAAACTTACAGGTGAGGTGCCCTTCTATTGTGGTGGGGATCAAAAACCTACCACAATATATATATATATATATATATATATATATATATATATATATATATATATATATATATATATATATATATATATATATATATATAAATATATATAAATAACTCTATATATATATATATTTATAAATATAAATATATATAAATATATATATATATATATATATATATATATATATATATATATATATATATATATATATATATATATATATATATATATATATATATATATATATTAATACTACTGGATTTCAGGTTTCTGTTTCTTAAAAGCTCTCAAAATATGAGGATGAACAATAAAGAACATAAGTTGGTTGTAATGTTGAGGGAGGGTGAAGTTCCTAAGGGAGAGTTTTCGGAGCAAAGTGAAGACCCTCCAAGCTTACGGCGACTCCGCATGCAAACCATAAACCTCTTCTCTTATATATCTTTGCTATTTACCCTAAGTATATTAGTTATTAATTTAAAATTTCAATTGAACGTTTTGCGAAGTTAACATTCAAATTTCTCAATTAAAAAAAAAAAAAAAAGTTTCCCAGAAAAATTAAATGAAAATTGAAAACCAAAAAAATATTTTTATTTGTAATACGTCTGTTTATTTACATTCCTTTGTTTATATTAAGTTTCGTAATCATAAAGTGGAACAAACAAATGTCATGAAGGATTCTTGTGATTCGTTCAGGCTTGAACTACTTTAATTATATTAGAATCGTCTTCCAATGTTTATTCAGAATTTCTCTCTCAATATTTTCTCCAAGGAAATTTTTTTAAGGGTCTAAAAACAAGACGAACTCAACTCATGTTTTATTTTCATAGCATGTTCAATTTTCAGTCATGTTATTTTTTTGCTATGTAAAACCAAATTGCTTGTGAAAACAATATATATATATATATATATATATATATATATATATATATATATATATATATATATATATATATATATATATATATATATATATATATATATATATATATATATATATATATATATATATACTATCATTATCATCTATCATCATCATCATCATCTCACTTCTTTCCCTAAGACGGGGTAAGGTGTGTAGTATGCACCAGAAACAGAAAAATAGTAGAAGAGCTTGACACAAGTAGAAAAGAAATCCCAGCCTTACCGCCCCTTTATACCATTTAGTGAGAACTCGTTGCAGTCAGGAAATCCACCCTAGAGCTTCAAGGGACCAAGACGGACCCTCATTATGGCATCTCGTCAGTGTGGGGTTCATCCCTTGGGCTAGGTGGGCCACAACCATACCCCCTTACAAAACCACGCTATTCACTCCAATTATGCACCTTTCTTCTTGCCTCGCCAAACTCACATTTCTCTCCTCCAGGTATTCCTTTACTGACTCAATCTACTTTTTCTTCGGTCTCCCAGCCAGTCAATTCCCAACACTCCTACATACATCCGCTTAACCAAACGCCCATCATCTATCCTTTCCACATGACCAAACCATCTCAACGTACTTTCATTTATTCTTTCATTTATCCCTTTCTTCACACCCCACAACTCTCTCTAATACCTTCATTCCTCATTTTCTCAATTCTTCTCACACCTAACACGCCCCTAAGATTGTCCATCTGAACATATTGTACTTTAGATCTATACCTCTTACTCCAGACCATCGTCTCACTACTATACATTAAGACTGGTAACAACATACCCTCATGCAAGACCCTAGCGCACTCCAGACTTAGTCCTTTTACATTCCCCGACGATTTAATTGCACCAGCCACCTTCCTGCCATTCACAACTTTCCTACTACATTCTGCATCATCCGTTCCCTTCTCATCCAACATATACCCTAAATATTTAAACTCAGACACTTGTTCCAGCTGCTCACCATCTAACATAACTTCACACTGAGGGCTGTCCTCACTCACAACCATAACCTTACTCTTATCCTCGTTTACTTTCCAACCCCTCATTTTACACACCCTACCAAATCTCTCTACCAATCGAGATAAACTCTTTTCAGATTCACCACACAAAACCAAATCATTCGCATATAATAGGAAAGGCACCCTCCACTCTCTTTCATTCTCCATCATTTTAACATCATCTCCTGCCACCCCACCTCTAATTCTTTCATAGCCCCATCCATATACAAATTGAAAAACCAAGGAGACATAACACATCCCTGCCTCACTCCTCAATTAATATTAAATCAATCCCTTTCGACGCCATTTATTCTTACACACGTTTCACTATCATCATACATACTTTTAATTCCATTCAGAAGCCTACCACCAACACCATATATCATTAGCACCTGCCATAGAGCTTCCCTATTAATCCTATCATACGTCTTTTGCAAATCCATAAAATCTAAATACAATTTATTCTTCTCCTTCATTTTTTCAATCATTTGTTTCAATGAAAAGATTTGATCCACACATCCTCTACCACTCCTAAACGCACTTTGTTCTTCACCAATCCGCGTTTCAGTCACTCGACGCACTCCTTCGACCAAAATACCAGCATATTTCTTCCCTACAGCACTCAATAAACTAATTTTTTACAATTCTTACAGTTAGGCTTATCTCTCTTACCCTTATATAAGTGTACTACTATTGCTCTCTTCCAATCTCTCGGAACTATACACTCAACAAATGCTTTGTTACACAACTTCCAAATCCCATCAATCACCATCTCGCCTCCGTTCTTGATCATTTCACCAGTAATTTCATTTATACTTGCAAATTTGCCATTCTTCTACTTTCTCACTCTATCCTCCTTACTAATGACCTCATCCCAAAAATATCTATTCCTTCTTGCAACATCAAACTCATATACATTCACTATCCCCTCTCCATTACTACCAATGTTATACAAATTTTCGAAGCGTTTCTTCCACACTCCCCTAACATCCATTTCATGTTACGAAAGCACAATCCCTATTCATTATTCTATGCAGATTCCCCTTATTCTCATTCTTAACTTTTCGCGCTTCCTTCCAGAAGAGCTTCCTATTCCCTTTTTACGTCCCCATTCATCCTCCTTCCAAACTGTTCATTTACCTCTTTCTTTTAACCTCTTTTTTAACCTCTTTTTTTACCTTTTTATATTTCTTTTTTTTCCTTCTTATATAATCCCAAACATCTTTCTTTTGAAACTTCATCATTGGCTTTTTGTACAATAAAAAACGCCTCTTTTTTACTTTTAACCGCTTGCATCACTTCTTCATTCTACCACTCACTCTTAACATTCTTACTTCCTATATATATATATATATATATATATATATATATATATATATATATATATATATATATATATATATATATATATATATATATATATATTTATATATATATATATATATATATATATATATATATATATATATATATATATATATATATATATATATATATATATATATATATATATATATATATATATATATATATATATATATTCTTATATATATATATAATATATATATATATATATAAATATATATATATATATATATATATATATGTATATATATATATAACATAATATATATTTATATATATATATATATGTTTATATATATGTATATATATATAATATATATATATATATATATATATATATATATATATGCTATGCTCTTTAATATGCTGTAATAATAATAATAATATAATATATATATATATATCTTCTTTATATAAAATATATATGTATATATAATAATAACCAACCAATAATAATATATATTAATAATAACCAACAATAATATACAACATATATATATATATAATATATATATATATATATATATAATATAATATATATATTTACATAATGTGTATATATAGTAATAATATATATAATAATATATGTATATATATGTAATAATAATAATAATAATATATAATTAATATGTATATATATATAATATATACCAATAACAATATATATATAGCAAATATATATATTTATATATATATGTATATGTATAATATGTAATATAACAACATAATATATCATCTTCAACAACAATATAACAATAATAACCAATAATATAATAATAATATGTAATATATATAATAATAATAATAGCATAATAATAATAACTTAATAATAATAATAATAGATATATATATATATATGCATATATTTTTATAATAATATATGTATATATGCATAACTCTTCAACACCAACCAATATATGTATCTTATATAATAATAATAACATAACAATATATATAACAATATATTTCAATAATATAATAATAATAATATGTATAATAGCAACAATAATAGCCAATAATATA
>JABUQX010077597.1:50000-79116 GCA_015478945.1 Trachelipus rathkii | reverse complement strand
TCTAGTAGTACTATAGTAATATGCATCAAGAATTAGTAACTGTTAAGATTTAAGCTATTTGTACTCGCTCGTAATATACTATATATATTATACTATATATATAGTATAATATTATATGTATATAATATATTATATATATATATATATATATAATATAATAATTTATAATAAGTAATATATTATATAGTAATATAATATATATCTATAAGTATATTATTATAAATACTTGGTTAAAGACCCTCTGTGCTTTTAGGTATTACGACAAGTATACACTTTTAAAATCACTTATTAATTTAATAACACATTAAAACTTCCAATGAAAGCTTCGTCTTTAAAAGACCCTTTTTCAGGCACAGACAATACGTGATGGATCTAGTGACTTTACTTTCCCTCTTTTTGTGAATTTTAATCTCGTGAGAGGTTTCGTCTCCCAACTATCTTTCATAGTAGATAGGGTGACATTGCATAACTTTTTCTGGATTTTTTTCTATTTTGTGATCTCCAGGACCAGCGGGGATATGTTGGGAAGATTATTAACACAGAAGCCAGTTAATGTATTTCCCTTTTATTTGCGACCTGGCTGTCATTGTTATGTTTCTGCCATGCTTGTCATGTTTTGAATGTTTATTTTGGTGGATTTTGTAGTTGTCTCTATGATGTGAGAGCAGAATTTTCATGGTGTGTGTCGAGATCGTGTTTGTGTTGATTTTTCCTGCTGTTAAAGTCTATTTTCGCCAAAATAGCTATTGTCACAATTGTGTGCAAGGTATTTCTGTAAAGGGCATGGGAGGATTCTTTTTTAGTTTGATTTGGGGGGTTTTAAGTTCCTTTAATTAGATATTTATTTTGGAGGAGGTATTAGATGTATATGGTTTGGTATGAATCTTTTTTAGTGTGAGTTAATGTTTATGTTTCGTTCACCTTTATTGAGAAAACGCCACTTCCCAATTCCCACATTTACATATATCTGGTACTCCACACACAAAAATACCACTAAACAAGCCACACTTTCAGCACTCTACCTAAGGGCTTTCAAAATCTGCTTTCCTGCACACTTACATCAAGAAAACCAAATTCTAAAAAAACACCTTTCCAATAATATAAAGTTACTTCTTTTTCAACAAAGCTTACAATAAACGTAAAGAAAAAATTTTATGATACAAATACCCTTCAACACAATACACAAAAAACATAAATACCATACCAAACTATAAACATATATAAACCACATAAAAAAAAGGATTCCATACCAGACCAATACAACTAATACTTCTCCCTAATAATATTCTTAATAAAAAGACTTAGAAACCCCCAAAATCAAAAACAAAAAAAAAACCTTTGTTTCTATTGTACCTTCCAACAATTTTGACAATAGCTATTATTATCTGATAAACAATATGACTTTAAACAGCAGGACAAAACAAGACCAACACAAACACGATCGTTGACACACATCCATGAAATTCTGCTCTCACACATCATAGACTTAACACAAAACCACCAAAATAAACATTCAAAACATGACAAGCATCAGAAACATACCATGACACCGAATAGAAAAAAAATACTGAAGCCTTCTGTGTATATAAATCTCCCAACTAGTAACCGCTGTCCTGGAGGATCACCAAATTAGGGAGAAACAATCAGAACAAAATTATCGAAATGTCAATCCTACTACAAAATAAGCTATTAGAAAAACACAAAATCCTAACTAACAATTAAATTTCACAAACAGGGAAAGAAAATCAATAGCGTGATCCATCACGTACATTGCTGTGCTTGAAAAAGGTTCTTAAGACGAAAGCTTCCATAGAATTTTAATGTCTTTTAAATTTAATAAAAGTGATTTTAAAGTGTATGCTTCGTAATATATCCTAAAAGCTAACCAGAGGTCTTTAACCAAAAGTAACGTATAAATAATATATATCAAATATCAGTATTATATATAATAGTATATATATATATATTAGTACTAAATATACGTACATAAATATTAGCTAAATATAGACCTTTATATTATATATATATATTATAGTATATATATATACTATTATTAAGGTATCTATAGTATTATAATAGTTCTTGTCTTCGATCTACTTTTCTAGAAAGTTATCAACCTAACTAGTGAGAAAGTATGCTCTTACCTTTGAGCCTGCCTAAACAACCGCTTCTGTCGAGCTCTAAAGAACAAGATCATTGGCTTCTCGGAGCAATGATTCTCAACCCTTGCAGTCCTTGAGGTTGCTAAAACCATTGTTGATTTTCACGGCATGTCAAATAGGAAAACTAGTAACACCGCTCCATTGATAATCTATGCTTCTGTTCCCTGAAGAGTTTTATTCATATGAGCTAATGTCATCACTCACTTGCTCCAATTATTATTATATTTATTATTATTCATTATTTATACTTATTTAATTAATAAAAATTTTCTAGTATTATACTACATGCACAGTTTTATTTAATGTTTTTTTTTCGACAGAGCATTATTACTATTATTATTATTATATAAGATAATAATAATAATAATAATAATACATAATGAATCACATGAATAATAATAGTAATAATATATAATAATAATAATAATAATAATAAAAATAATAATAGGTTAAAATAATCAATAATTAATAATCAATAATAATTCAATAATAATATAATAGTGAATAATAATAATTACATAAAAAATAAATAATAACTATAATAAATAATAAATAATAATTACTTATATTATTATTTATGTAATTCATATATTATTATTATGTCATTTATAATTTATTATTATTTATTATTTATATTATTTTATTCATTATTATTATTATTATTATTATATTATTACTCATATTCCAAAAACAAAATTAATAATAATAATAATAGCATAAATAATCAATAATAATAATACATGTAATAATAATAATGAATAATAATCACATAAACAATAATATAAATACATAATAAATAATAATCAAAATAAATAATAATTAATAATAATAATAGATAATAATTTCCTTATTTATAGAAAAGCTCTAATAATAATCGTTCATCGTTCATAATAATATTAATCAAGGGTATAATATTAATAATGATAGGAATAATTATAAACAATATTAATATTATATTAATTATTATATATATCTTTATTATTACTTATTATTATATATTATTTATTATATTTATTATTATATTATTATTCAATTATTATCATTCTTATTAATATTATTCATTATTATTATTCAATTATTATTCAAATTATTATTATATTATTATTTTTCAATTATTATTATTATTAAATTATTATTATTCTATTATTATTATTATTATATTATTATTTATTTATTTATTATATTTGTTCATTATTATTTATTAATAATTTAATAATAATAATAATCAATAATAATAATATAATAAATTAATAATAAAACCGAAAGCAATAATAATAATAATAAAAAAATGAATAAAAATAATCAACAGAAAATTTAAATAACTAACATATGTTGTTTAATAATAATATTATTATATTTATTATTATATTATATTATTATTATTAATTATTATATATTATTATTGTATTTTTCAATAACAGCAGGACTCTAATTATTATAATTATTATTATATTATATATTATTATTATTATCTATTTTATTATTATATATTATTACAAAATTTCGTCATTGTATTCAGTCATCTCATCTTATGATTATTGATGTATTATATTATTAACTCTTCAACTCATTTTAATTACTTATTTATTATTGATTTATTATTATATTAGTATTATTAATTATCTATTATCATAGATATTATTTAATTATATATTATTATATTATTATTATTTTGTTATTATTATTAATTAATTATTAATTATTTGACTTGTTTATTATTCATTAATTATATTATTTATCATTTATTATAGTATTATTATTATATAGTACTATATTATTATTATTATTATTATTATTATTTTTTTACTATTATATATTATTATTATTATTTTTAAGACTAAAATTAATAATAATAATAATAACAATATACATAATAATAATAATAATGACATAATAATCAATAATAATAAGTTAATAACTAGAATAAATTGATCAATTATGAATAATATGAATCATCAATGATAATAATAAATGAGTAAATAATTAAATCATAATAAATAATTAGTAATAATAATATTATAATTATTGATAAAAATAAATATTTTTATTAATATCATTATTTAATTATTTAATATATTAATTTTATTAATTATATATATTAAATTGCAAACTGCCTCGCATTATTTATCGTTATTTATATTAGTCATTGTTAGTCTTATCATTCCTATAGATACCGTTATTATCTATATCTATATAGATATATTTATATTGATTTTCACTATTATTTTCATATATTATCATATTATATATTATTTCATCGATTATCCATTCAACTTATATATATTATGCTATTAATTATAATTCATTCTTTATTACAAATTTTTCTATAATTTATTTTTTATATTATAGTATTATTATTTATTATTATTAAGATAATAATAATAAAATAATAGTAATAATAATAATAATAATCAATAATAATGAATTATATAAATAAATAATAACTTAATAATACAGATAGATAATAATAATAATAATCAATAATAATAATAAATAATAATATAATAATAATTAATTGAATAATAATATCAATAATAAATAATAATAATATAAAATAAAATATTAAACATAATAATACAAAATGATATAATAATGAAAATAATGAAATGGGAAATTAAGTCAATCTAACACTCAAAAACAAAATAATACACTAAAATAATAATAATAATCAATAATAATAATAATAGATTAATGAATAATAATAATCTAATTAATAATAATAAGAGAGGATAAAGAATGAATAATAATAATAAAAAATCCACATAATAATAATAAAAATAGAATAATAATAATCATTAATAAGTAATAATAATAATAATAATAATAATAATAATAATAAATAATAGACTAATAATATATAATAATAAATAATAATTAATCTAATTAATAATATAATTATTTAATTATAATTATAATTATAATATAATTACAAATTAAAATTGTAATGTTAATAAAATTATAATTATAATTATATTTAATTTTCTTTAAAATAAAAAAAAAAAAATTAAAAAAAAAAAAATTTAAAATAAATAAAAAATAAATAATAGTCAAAATATAATACATAATATAATAATAATAATAATAATAATTAATAAATAATAATAATATTAATAATAATAATAATAATTTTTTAATGACAATAATCACAGTTTTATGAAGCAAATGATACATGAAAATTAAAAATAATAATATTTAATAATAATAATAATAATAATATCGAATATGATCAAAGAATAATTGCAGAAAATAATTAGAATAATAAAAATAAAATAATAATAAAAATAATAATCAAAAGAACAATTCAATCGCTAGTCGTAATACATGGATTAATATTATTATATTTTTGATTATATTATTATTATTTATAATTATTACGATGTAGTATTATTATTATTATATTATTATTATTTTTCAATTAACATTATTATTATTATTATTATCATATTTGACTTGGATTTTCACTTAACTACTTTATATTATTATTATTATTGTTATTATATTATATTATTATTATTATTATTATTATTATAATTATTATTTTCATTAGTTATTTTTTATATTAATTTATATTTTATTATTAATAAATTATTTATTATATTATTATTAATATTATTATTATATATTATTATTATTTTATAATTATCTATTATATTATTGTATATTATTTATTATAAAAGATTATTTATTCTACTTAATATTTTTATTCATTATTATTATGATTATTAATATTTTATTATCTATTATCTTAATTATATTATTATTTTATTATTATTATATTATATATTGATTATTATTATTATTGATTATTATATTATTATTATTGATTATTTAAATTATTATTAGTATTTTTAAGATAATAATTAATTAATAATAATAATAATAGATAATAATAATAATAATAATAATTAATTAAATAATAAAATAATATTAATAAAATATTAATAATTAATAATAATAATAATAATATATAATAACATAATAATCAATAATTAATAATAATAATAATAATAATCAATAATAATAATAGATATAATAGTAATAATATTTAAAAAAAAAAAATAAATTTATTATCACTATTTCTTTATTATGTATTATTTTACCTAATTGATTATTTATTATTATTATTATAATTATTATTATAATATTATTATCATTATTATTATTATTATATCTATTAATATTCATTATTATTATGTATATTTATTATTATTATTATATTGATTATTATATTATTCATTATTATTATTGATATTATATTATATCATTATTATTATATTATTATATTATTATATTATTATTATTATTATTATATTAAATATTGATTATTATTATTTATCTATTATTATTATATCTTATTTTATCATTAATAAGTTCAATAAGGGGTAAAATATTGTTGTAATATAATTGATTATTTTGAATTACACTTATCTCATCAAAAAATTTAAGGGTTTTATTATTGATTAATTAGTTAATTATTATTATTATTACCTTATTATATTATTATTATTATATATTATTATAATGTATTTATATTATTATTATATTATTATTTTATTATATATTCATTATTACTTATTATATTATTATTATTAATTCATTATTATATTATGTATTATTATTATTATTATTACATATATTATATTAACATACTTTTAGTTATTATATAGATATTTTTATTATTATTGTTATTATTATTCTTATTATTATTCCATTGATTATTATTATTATTGATTATTATTATTATTTATTACTTATTTATATTATTATATTAATGATTATTTAAATAATATAATAAATTAAATAGATAATAATAATAAGTAAATGAATAATAATATTAAAATTAAATAATAATCAATATAATAATAATCTAATAATAATAAAATAATATAATATAATAAATAATAAATCAATTAATAATAATAATAATAATATAATAATAATGAATAAAAATAATAATAATTAATAATTAAGAATAATAATAATAATAATATTAATAATAGATAATAATAAAAATAATAATAATAATATAATAATAATAAAAATAATATCATAATAATCAATAATAATAATAATAATAATAAATAATAATAATATAATAATTTAATAATAATACATATAATAATAATAATAACAATAATAATAATAATATATAATAATATTACATGACAGTGTGAGATTAACACTGATTTGTTTAAGATAAAATGATGAGTTTTTAAGATATTACTGTGTTAACACGATGAATGTGTTAGAAACGTGACCATAGGTTAAGTTTTTGTTAAGTAATGTCTAAGTTTGCCGAGGATTTGCTATGTCTCCGGTTGTACTTCATGTTTCAAATATGTTCATTACTCCGAAAACGGTGCCACACTTTGATGAAGAATGGTATCAATCAAGTCAAATGCTGGTATCTTATAGATTGAGTCATCCTTTGTAAGGGATTTTGTTAGATGAAACGGCTTTACCTTTTGCTGATATGCAGGTAAATCGGGCAATACATATCGAGTATTCGATGACCTTTAGCTACCTTTAACCTTGATAAGTATGTGAATTTTCAGATTGTACCGATTTATTTCAGCACGCGAGCTATGTTAGGTTGATTTGTACATTTTATGTTCTTAGTTCAAAGGTTATATACGGTTAGTTTATTAATGCTAAAACTTTGTTGCCAAAGCATATATTCGTAATTTTTTTTCTAGATAAAATAACTTATTTTTATGTTAATGTTTATCCAAAATGAACTCGAAATAATTTGAATCAATAGTTCAATAGCATCATAGCGTATGGCGTGTAGGTACTGCAGGGATTGGTGTGTTTGATTTACTGATTACTGATTTACTGCTTAAAACAGTAAACTATTACGCTTTACTATGAATGTTTATTTAAAGAACTTATTTTATTTTAATGTCAGGATAAAAATTTGTTATTTTATTTATATTAATTTAAAACTGTTATGCTTGCAATTATTTGTCTGGGATTATGAGTTATTAGACGAGTGTTATGATGAATTTGTGTTAAATATTACGAAGTTGAGTAAAAAACATTGGTACGTTAGCATATATTCGTGTCGTGGTGGTAGTTGGACAGGGTTATGCTAAATTTTTGTAAATATTACATGTATAATGTTAATATAACATGATTATGTTAGAGACTATTATGCCTTGAAAAAAGTGTGAATTGTACAATTTTGTACGATAATGTTAGTACTTATACTGTTGTAAGTGCGAAGTTTTGTTAATTTAGTGGTTTATTCGTACGTTTGGGTATGTTAGGTTTGTGCGTTGTACATTATATCTAGTTCAGGTTATCGTTTATGTAGCTTTATTAATGCAAAGAACTTGTTACGGTTAGCATATAGTTCTGATGGTTAGTATATTAAAAAACTTACTTTTTGTGTTATGTTTAGCCGAAATAATACTCTAACCTGAACATGAATCAATAGATCAATAGATCAATAGATCAAAAGGTCATGGGAGGGTGGGTAGGGGACTTGATTTATGATTTATGATTTACGATTTACTGCTTTAAAATCAATCAGTAAACTATTAACAATTTACTATGAACTCTATTTTTATTCATAGGAACTCTATTTGATGTTATGTTTGATAAAAACTTGGTTATTTTACAGTTATTCGTTGTTCTGTAATGATAAGAGACAAGGTGTATGATAAATTTTGTTAACAATTATACTTGTATCAATGTTAAAATATAACGTTAAGTATGTTAAGAGATAGCTTGGAAGAAAGTCATGAATGTTACGTTTCTGTATGCAATGTTAGTTACTACTTTACTGGTGTTAACTGTGGAACTTTGTTAATGTTAACAGTTTATTATGTGCGTAATGTTGTGTAGGTCTTCGGTGTACATTTATTTCTTAGTTTCATTATGATTGCTATGTTAGCTTTATTAATGTGAAAAGATTGTTATGTTAGCTTATATATTCGATGTGTTAGTATATAAAGAACCATTTTTGTGCTATGTTTTTAAGAAATGATACTCGAAATAGAAATGATACTCAAAGATGCGAACGTAAATCAATAGTGTTAATGTAAATATGCTTCACTTGATTATGTTAGAGATATGCTTCGAAAAAGTGTAAATAGGTTACGTTTTGTACGACTTGTTAGGTACTTCTACAGTTGTTAAGTATGAACTTTGTTTAATGTAGTAGTTTATTCGTGCGTTAAGGTGTTTTAGGTTGTGCACTGTACATTACCTATTCAATATTCTGGTAATGCCTAGCCCACTAATTGTCCTCGATTTACTTATAGATATAACATATATTCGTAGCATATATTCTGTGTTAGTATATAAAGAACATTATTTTTGTACTATTTTACTCCGAATATATACTCTATATGTGACCCTGAATCAGTCTCTTAATAGATATACAAATAACGCATTTACTGCTCCGTAGGAGGGCGGGGAGGGACGTGGTGCAGGTTGATTTACTGGTTTTACTGGTTGTACCTGCTTTAAAATTCGGTAATAACTATTTACACTTTACTATGATATTTTATTCCCAATAACTTATTTTCTATGTGTAGTTTGTTATAAAACTTTGCTTAGTTTGCCAATTATGGTGGGATTATGATTATTTAGGGAAATTATGATATAATTTTTTAAATTGATTACTATTGATAAATGACTTAAAAAATCTTTGTTCGGTTAGCATATATCGTTGTCTTGTTATGATAATCGGACAAGGTTATGATCCATTTTCTGCTAAATGTTACTTTGTAATGTAGATAACGTTAATATTTATAGACATGCTTGAAAAAGAGTATGTTTTTTGTAACTTTATTTGTTCTTTTGCAGGTAAGTTTAGTTCTCAGTGGGTTAAGTGGCTTCTGGACTTATGCTACCTTTCTTAAGACCTTGCTATCAGTAATGACTCATATTAATAGTATGTTGTGATAAATTTTTTTAAAATATGTACGCATGGTAATATAATGATTAACATTGTAATGTTATGAGAATATGTTGACAAAGTATGAAAGGTAGGTTTCTATGTAAGCATCGGATAGGTTTAATGTTCACTATTCTTAAGTTTGAAGTTGTTAATTTGAGGGTTTTATTTCGTGTTTTAAGCTGGTGTGCTTAGGTTTTTGTTGTAACATTACTTTCCTAGACCTGATGATGTTATGTTAGCTTTAATATTGTGAAAACTTTGTTACGTTAGCATATATTCGCGTGTATCGGTGTATTAATAGAATTGTTTTTAATGCTTAGTGTATATCCAAAATATACTCGAAAATGTTTTGTATTCTTAATTCAATAGATCATTAGATCGATAGATCAGGTGATGGTGGATGTATGTAGGTAAGGTGGATGTTGATATTACTGTTTGTGTATGAAAACATTTACAATTTTACTAAAACAAATATGACGAAGACTTGAATCAATAGGATCAATAGATCAATAGATTAATAGACCAATTGCAGTTGTTTTTGGTGGTGAGGTGGGTGTTGAGGGTGGTGATTTTGAGTGGTGTTTCGTTGGGTGCGTAGGTGGTTTCAATGACAAGATTACTGAGATGTAGACTTGAATCAATAGAATCAATTAGATCAATAGATCAATAGATCACGTATGGACAGTATGTTTGGTTGGTATGTGTTTGATTACTGATTATAGTATTTTAGTGTAAGTAAACATGGGACATTTAGTAAAATATGACCCTTAAATCAAAAGATCAAAGGATCAATAGATAATAGACACGGAAGGCGTGAAGGGTAGTTGTGATCTTACGATTTACTTATTTCCTTTAGAAGACGATGCACCGCTACAGTTTACTAGCAAAGTTGCTGAAATTTTTTAGATCAATGATTCAATAAGCATTGGATAGGTATGCATAGACCATAGACGAGCGTTGTATGAGGCTGTAGAAATACTAATATCTCGATTTTACTGCTTTAGGTATTGTAAAAATGCAAATGATTAACGATAGGTAAAAGAAAAGTAATTTTATTTATTTATTAATTTATGCTAGATTATTTATTACGTTCGTAGATTTTCTGTGATGTTCTGAAACTCTTATTTCCGAAATTTACCAGCGCCCAATGAATGATTAGTTTTAAACACACAAAATGGTTTGTTTAATGAAATATTTAATAACTCCGGAGCACCGCACGGGAGCCAGCACCGGTGCAGCCGTCAACTCCTACTTCTCTGGAGTTCACGACTTTCCTCCTCCTTCTTCCCTCCTATTCTTCCTTCATCCTTCTATCCTTCCTCTTTCGACCTCTGTTTTGCACTGTTTTTTTTCATCGGGACCCCTTCAATGGAGAGTCCTGACACCCTTTATACGGACTTATACCATACATTATTCGAGACTCCATGAGTTCGATTAACATATATATAGAACACCAACATTGTCGTTATACGAATGTTTATTAAGTCTAGCTCAGCACAGCACCGGCTCCAGACACCGGAGCCAATCCCAATGTCATCTGATTCCGTAACCAACTCTTTCTAAGAAAATTCAACTCTTATGTCCTCTTCACCAAATTTCGCCTTCTACGAACATGTCGATTTTTTAGGGGGGATGGGGCCCCCCCTTCGAGGGACCCACGGGGACATAACATCGTATACTATGAGGTTAAGTCACCATATAACCCACCTCAAAAATTTTTAACCGATATGATAACTGCTAACTATTTAGACATATAGCGGACCCAAGGGTGAGCCGGACCGGAGCCAGGAGCCGGAGCCGGAGCCTAAAAATCGATTCCCGTTAGGAATCGATTTTCGATTCATAAAACGGTTCCTTTCAGAGAATCGATTGTTCGTATCGCATGGAGCCGAGCCGGAGCGGAGGCGAAGCGGAAGCCGGAGCCGGAGTTGGATCCTGCCGAAGCCGGAGTCGGAGTGCGTAAAAAACGATTCCCTTCAGAGAAATCGTTTTTCGACTCAGAATCGTCGATTCTTCGTAATCATTCTCGTAATAAGATAATAATTTAATAATAATAATAATAATAATAATAATAATAATAATAATAATAATAATAATAATAATAATAATAATAATAATAATAATAATAATAATAATAATAATAATAATAATAATAATAATAATAATAATTATAATGTGTGTATGTGTGTGCGCGCGCGCGCTCACTCGCATCGAACACCTGTGCGATTGGCTCGATTTCGCGTTAGGCTTAACTCGAGTTCGGAATTGGAACGTCAAAAGCGCGTAACTCAATTATTTTAGCTACGCTCTCGGGGAGAGGTACCCCCTATATACAACCTAAGACTGAAACTCGTCAGTAAGTAGTTTAATACCCACAATAACCATATACAAAATTTCAATACGATAGCTCTAATAGTTTTTGAGAAATCGCTGGTCACGGCGAGATTGCGGCATAACTACTGACGTATTATTGTATTGAGATATTGAGCAACGTCATGAGTGACAGTACTACACATAGATATTGCGGGAAGCAGGGGTGGGTCTTTTTCATTTTTGTGTATTTTTGGTAGTCCGTAGATATATCCCTCATTGTAATGACCAGTTCTTTAATTTTGTTAGAGATATTTTGTTCCTAATTTCATGTGCTATTTTATTTATTTTATTTTTTAGAAACCATATATATTATAATTAAACATGTTTGCCATTCCAATAATCCCCCTCCTCACGACATATCCGAAAACCTCATGAGGAACGTACTATTAATATGCTGCACTGAAACCCTTTTCAAGTTTCAAGATAGTTTCTACATGCAAAAGGATGGTGTTGTCATGGGTTCACCTCTGGGCCATACATTCGCTAACTTATACATGTCGAAGATAGAAAAGAGAATTTTGAGGGAGAGCTTCTCATTCAACCCAGTCTTCTATATAAGATACGTTGATGAAACCCTTACTATATTTAAAAAACGTACATACATTCTTCAGTTTATTAACCGCTTACAAAACCTTTCTTGCCTCAAATTCACATCACTGAAACTATCTCTTTTATCCAAATATTAAGTTTTGGATATTAAAATCAAAAATTAATGATGATGGAACCTATTCTACAGGCATATATATGTCATGCCAACTGATAATGGTCTATACCTTAATCTAACAACTCCTTACTCCCCACGCAAGATATAAGAAACTCAATTGTCTTAAACACTATGTAGTAGAGCTGTATAAACTGGGCTTGGATTGGGAATCATTTGATGTTGAAGATAAAAGAATTAGACAGAACCTGATCAACTGTAACCACCCTTAAATTTAACAGAAAAAATAATAAACAAAACTATCAACAAACTATATAAAACAGGACAATGCAACAATATCAAACATCAAATGCAAAAGACTTCAATATAGAGGAAAAATGCCTCGCTTCATTATTAACACCCACATTAAATCTACAAGCAACTCTAAAATCACAGTAAAACTATACCACAAAACAAGAAAACTTTCTTCCTGCTTCTCTACTAAGGATACTCTTTCAGTTAATCACCATGTGGTGTACCAATTCGCATGTTCCGAGTCTGACTGTACGTTGACGTATATTGGTCACACGACTAATAGATTAACAGAGAGAGCATACCAGCACCACTTTAAACCCAGTAAAATATGTATAATATATAATCTATTTAAAATTTTACACTCCTCATGCAAAGTGAAAAACTAAAAACAGCTGAAGCCTATTACACAAGACACCACAAACCTGACATTAACATAAAGTTCAATGTATTGTCTCTTAGATTAAATATAATATGAAATGCTACCTAAACTTTAATAGATTGTTAATCTTGATCTTTTGTTTAAATAATTCATTCATTGTCTAGGAATTGAAAACTCTGAACGATGTACCTGCGGTGACGACCAAGAAACAGCGTCCGGAACTTAAATTAAATAGGAAGATTTGCGCTCATAATTTCTTGTAAGTTATTTTCAAGAATCAGTTTTAAGAAATATTAATGGAATTAGAAGAATAATATCTTACATGATTGGAAGTTAAAAGTAAAACTTATTATTATTATTAAAAGGAAAAATCTCTTATAGTAATAATAATGAAGAATGGAGAAGTTCTACAAGAAAATAAGGAAATAATGAGAATATATAATAATGAATATAATAATTAATTAATAAAAATAATAATAATCAATTAATAAATAATAATAAAATAATAATAATAAAAGATAATATAAAAATAATAATAATAAAAAATAATAATAATAATAATAATAATAATAATAATAATAATAATAATAATAGTAATAATAAAATTAAATTTGAAAATTTTTAATTTAATTTCACGTATCATATTCAAAGAAGAAAAAAAAATTAATTGATTTTAGATCATTAAGCCGTGTGACAAAGCGTATCATCGTCCTATTATGAAAATTGCTTTTTTTTAAAATTCAAAGATCTTTCTTTCTTTATCATAACGAAGCGTTAATAATAGAATTCTCGCTCCCAATCAAAATATAAAAAATTGCGATTTCTTTTTCCTATCTTCCTCTCTCATAGTAGCGATAATAGCGACTTCTTCTTCTGCTGACTCGATCGCAATCAACTCTGCAAGTTTAATGAAGAAGAAAAATCAGTGAGGAGGCACACTATTAACTGATAATCAGTGAAGCTTGTGGATTTTAAAAGGAGTTTCCTCCAAAGCGCAGATGAGAGAAAGTAGATTTTATTCATTGTAATTATGTAAAAGTGAAACTTCTTGTCTATTAATTCACAATAAATTATTAAATTTAATATATTTTAAATAAAACTCTCTCTCTCTCTCTCTCCACAATGTATATATATATGATATATATATAAAAGATATATAGTAGTATATATATATAATATATATATATATAATAAGTTATATATATAAATAGATACTATATATAATATATATATATATATATATTAATATATATTATATATGTATATATATCCATAATATATATATATATATATATAATATATATATATATATAATATATATAAAATATATAATATATTATATAATATATATACTTAGATATATATATATCATATAGGACATTTTTACATTGGTGGCTTATTTTAGGAGCAAGCACCCTATATAAGGGGGTAATTTAGAAATCCATTATTTGAAATGATGTTGTTATTCAACATAAGTAAATATGCAATGAAAGTATAAAAGTAACAAATCCCTTCTGTGAGATTACTCTTTCTTCGTAGGCGAAGTATTTAGTCACAGCCTTTTCCAGCGCGTTTTCCACCCTATTTTTGTGCGAGGATTTGTTGTTGTGATTTTGAAATTGCGAAGCTCGCAGCCTGTCTCCTTGAAATACCTCTCTTACCGTCGAAGGCATTTCTGAGAGAGAGTAGTCTTGAGCATGAGATTTTCTTTCTTATTCTAATAATTTATCTGACTTAGTAATGCTGACGACTGAAAGTATCTCAAAGTAACGAGTTATATATATTTTCAATTTACTTCATGCTAAAAATTTGCTCGCGCAAATTTTAGCATTAGAGTACGATACATAAATAAAATTTTTACAAAGTTTAAAGTGAGTGGCCTACATACTTTCCTGCGCTAAACACGGATGTGAGAAGATGTTATAAATAATGTATACAAGAAATAATAAACTACAATAGCATCAGCTCAACTTTCAAATGCAAACATATCAATTTATGTGCCGAACATTAAAGCAACACTACAAACATTTGAAGGCAAAAATAATATCCAAGAAATGTAAATATTCAAAAACGAGCATACTGGTTACATCCGAAGATCTCAACATAATTGAATATGTTGAATACATATTAAGTAAAAATTTAATACATACAGAACATAAAAGGGGCATTTAAACACAAGCATATTTGGTTATACCCGTTAGACATAAACAAACATACAAACATTTAAATGCATAAAACACAAATAATGTTTTATAACAACATGCTGTATATTAAAACACTATATGTTATTGCACCAAGTTAAGTAGGCCACATCGATCGAACCGTTGAATTCAAGGAAAGGTCCAGTATAAGTCGTTTCTAATGATCCATGGGTTGACCCAATGACGCACGTAAAATAGTTTTCAAAGCGTTAGGATCGAGAGAAACATTGCTTTGATTATATATAGAGACGAAGTTCTGAAATTTAAGTCCTTTATTTGAAAAAATTTCGTTCATACATAAAACGGGAGAGCGTCATCAGAACATTTAGATTGAAAAGGAACAAATCTAAGTGGATCCAAAAAATGAATTTCTGCCCCCATAATCCAAACTTAACATGATGAAAGAAAATCCATACCGTAAAGAAGTTAAACATAGTGTAGGCGAAGTTGCTGACTTTATGATCTTTATTCTGAAAAATTCTTAGCATTACAAAAAGGAGAGGTCACAGAACCATCTTAGGAATTCGAAAGAATCAATAGTTCGTTAGTGAATTTCGAAAAAATGAGTTTTCCTGCCCAAACCAAACTCTGAATGATGAAAAGAAATCCATGCGAAAAGAAGTTTGCTATGTCTAGCGCTTAATGAATCCTCGAACTGTTGAATAGTTGCGAAAAGTATGAAGACCATATCCAAAATGTAATGAAAATTGAGCAAGTTCAAGTATCGATTAAATCATTCGTTTGCTTGAGTCATTTCTCCGAGTGTTCTGATTGGGAATTTTAGTATTTATTTTCCAGTTTTTCTTTTTCTCATTTTTGTTGTTTTCATTCTAGTAATCAGAAGGCATTGATGAGTTGTGGTGTTCTTACTCTGCGTTCACCAATTATATAAAAGGCTGTTGTGCTGCGCGTGAGTGCGAATTGGTGGCATGAGCCAAGCACCCCTATATAGAAGCGATGTAATTTAGAAATCCATATTTGAAATGATGTTTATTCAACATAAGTAAATTAGCCAATGATATATATTAAAAATAACACAAAAGAAAATTCTGTCGAGATACTCTCTCTTCGTAGCCGAATTGGTAGTCACAGCCTTTTCCAGCCTTTTCCACTCCCTTATTGTTTGTCGCAGGATTTGTGTTTGTGATTGAAATTCGATTCGCAGCCTTTTCCTTGAAAATTAGCTCTCTTCCCCGTGAAGAGGCATTTCTGGAGAGAGTATCTTGAGTGAGATTTTCTTTCTTATTCTTAAAGATTTGATCTGACTTTGTTATCTGACTGATCCTGAAGATATCTCAAAAGAACTGATTTATAGATTATATTTTTCAATTTGACTTATGCTAAAATTTTTGCTCGCGGAAATCTTAGCATAAGTACGAACATAAATTAAAATTTTGACAAAGTTATAATGGAGCTACAATATTATACTATATATTATTTAATATTATAATATATATATAATAATATAATAATATATATAGTGATATATAAGTATATAATATATATATATAACATATAATATATATATAGATAATTATATATACAATATATAGTATATATATCTATATATCTACTATAAGTATATATAAATATATATTATATATATATATATAATATAGTATATATATATAAATATATATATATATAATATATAATATATATACTATTATACTATTATATGTATATTATATATTAATATATATATATTATAATATATTTAGTATAATATATTTATATAATATGTATATATATATATATATATATTATATATATTAATATAATAATATATATAATAAGTCGTATTTACATATATATATATATATTATATATATACTAACTATATATATAATATATATATTAATATATATATTTATCTATAATATTATATATATATAATAATAATATTATATATATATTTTAATATTATAGTATAATATAATATATGATATATATATATATATATATATTATATACTAAATTATATATTATATATTATATATATATATATGATATATAATATAATAATAGTATATATATACGGTATATAGAATATATATATATTAATATTAATATATATATATATATATATATATACATACTATAATATAATAGCGATATATATAATATATTAAATATTATACTATATATATATATACGGTATATGTAATATTATATATATATACATACTATTATATATATCATATTATACATTATATTATATATATATATATATAATATATATATATATATATAGTAGTATAATATACTATATTATGTATATATACAATGTAAGACACAAATTTTGAAAATAAGAAATTAAAAAGAGTACGAACAGGGTAACAAGGAAAAGCGTCTTGTCACCCAATTTTGTTTGTATCTATCTGGATGTAGTGACTAAAAGAAGTAAGAGAAAATCCCGGTTTTGAAACGGGTGATATCTGTGGCTTATGGATACCTTGGCGTGCTGGAGCGAAGAGGGAGACAGGTTGAGGGAGGTAGTTGATAAGTTTTACCAACAGGCTGAGAGAGGCCGGCTGGACTATAAACGCAGAAAAGACGATCATGGTGGTCAGTTAGATGAAGAAGACGGGAGAGATTAGAATAGAGGTGGAGGGGACTGAGAATAAAGATTGGAGAAAATGATAAATTATCTGGGTGGGCGTCATTTGGAAGAGTAGGGAGTAAATGTACAAGAGATCACAAGCCAGGATAGCTCAGTATGGGAGAGCAGTAAGAGCAGTGTATCCCCATACTGAAAACTAGACAAATGAGTGTGGATGTGAAAAGGGTGATATATTAACGCTGTGTTAACGCACGATGCTTTACTATATCAGCAGAACATGGGGGAACACAAAAGAGAGGATAGTAAAGAATATACAGTTGGCGAGATGTACATGTGAGAGTCATAATGGAAAGACTAGACGAGACAGATCAGAAGAAACAAAGAATCAAGAAAGAGTTGGAGTGAAGCTATAATTGAATAAGGATGGATGCACCCATTATTTGAGACGTGGAACATCTGATCAGAATGCAAGAGGAAGATGGCCAAGAAGAGATGGCAGTGGAGACCGGAGGAAACGAGACCAAGAGAAAGACTTAGAAGAGAGGAAAGCTCGGGGAGACTCATTGAGAAGACATGGATAGTCGTCATGCAGGAAGGCTGACGAAGATGGTGGTTTTCGCGAAGATAGAGGAAATTCAGGAATGATGCTGGCCCAGTGGACAGGTCCTGACCTTCCTGGGAGCGGTTGAAAAGCGTTGGTAAGAGTATAAATATTGACATAATGTATACATAGCAATATTAATAGTAAAATATAATATAATATATACTATATATATAGTATATATAGTATAATATATATATAAATAAATATTATATTAATACATAATAGTATATATATATAATAATATATATACTAATAATATATAATTATGATATATATATATATATATATATATATATATAATAGTATATATATAATATTATATAGTATACATATTACTGAACTAATTATACTTAACTCCTAAAATATTTTATAATAATATATATATAATATATAATATAGTATTAACTAATATATATATATAATATATATATAAAATAGATATATATATATATATATATATAATATATATATATATATATTATATATATATATCATTATATACTAATATACTGTATATATATATATAAATATATATATATATCTATCTATATATATATAATTATATATCTATATATACTTAATATATATATATATATATATAATATATATATAATATATATTATATAGTATATATATAATAATATAATATATATATATATATATTATATATCATATAATATATATATAATAAAATAATTATATATTATATATTAATAATTAATATTATTATATATTACATAAGGTTGTGAATATATATATATTATATCAATATATATTAATATATTTAATATATATTATATATATTATATATATATATATATATATATATAATTATATATATAATATTATAGTATATATATATCATATAATATATATAGTAGTATAATAGAATATATTTATATAGTAATATAATAATATACTAAATATAATAAATATATATATAATATAAATATATGGCATATATATATATATAATATATTATATATAATATATATATATATAAATATAGTATTAAATATATATAAGAGTACCGTATATATATAGAACTGCTGCACTAACATAGGTGCAAGCAAGCGCCTTCCATATATCTATAGAAGTCCTCATGCGCGGGCCCGCGTTATGGTCCGGATGCGGACCGATATCTCCTGGGTCTACGGAGGGAGCCTAGAGAGCAATCACACACGTGGCGACTCCCTAAATCGGCCTACCACCATTGTTTATCTCAAAACACTCGAGCGATGTTACGCATACCGGTGATGAAACCCGTGTTTGGCTACTTAGTTGCATAGGCGATTAGGCACATAATCCTACGCGTGACAACCGTGAGTTCCTCTCCGGTGTCGTTACATTTTCACCCTCGAAGCGAATACCGAGACTTATACGGAGGCAGCGCGGTCACACATTTGATTGTGCTATCTTTACGACTTGCTTGCATCAGTCAGCCCCCTCCAGACATAGCGCGAGCTATATACCCACACGGATCGCAACTTAGTCGTATGTGACTCTTCATAGCGTTCCCCGTGCCCAGTCACGGGAGTAATCGCTCACTTTTCTGACACATACAACGCCGTCCGTCTTTCTTCCCCTCATAACGATTCGCAACCCAAATACGTCGCCCAGACGACAATCGCCGCTAGAGTTCGTCACCACAACTGTGAAACTATCTAACACCCATAGCTCTTAAGCGCGTCGGGCGCTCTAGCTAATTTGGCACGTGCTGCCTGCCAGTAGACCACCCACTTCCCAACGGTTCTATCCCAACCCTTACTTTCTACCTGCTCAAACGGTCCGACTGCACGCACGCATATTAATCCAGTCTCCCCAATTCACCAGGTTCTACCACGACTCCACGGTCTGTCCAGGAACTTCACTCCCCATGACCCATCGCCTGGTGGTTAGAGACATCAGGACCAAGCCTCGATAGCTGGCCTCTTACCATACCCTCATTTGCTTCTCATGAACAAAACTTTCTTTCTCGCATCCAACTCTTGAGGGTCCGCCCACGAAGTTTAGTCTCAATCATACACCCGTGCCGTTTCCCGCCTTTTTATTCAGCCACGCGGCACTAGAATGATTACCCCGTAACCTTGCGATCCCTCTACTGCTGGTATTCAACTAGGTATCTTTTCCCTCTTCGTAAATCTTGCCGTATTGCCCACCACATCCTACGTCAATTAACGTTCTTCTCTCTGAAATTCATTCCAACCCGCAGATCAAGAATCCCCGCTCCTCACCCTTCCCCCTCTCTGTCCCCAGAGCCAGCAACCGCTCCTCATTATCACTTACCTACCAATCATGCCCTCACACTCCCTGCCCCACTATCCGCTACACAGCATATCAACACTGCCACCCTCTACGAGCTTACTTCCATCCACGACCCTCCCGCCAAGCCCCGCAATCATTCCGTAATACCACCGCCCGCCGTCATCTACGCCCCCTCTCCATCCCCGCTTGCCTCCACAACTCCCATTGTCCCCCTTTCTGCGCGTTATCTCACCTCTCCCCCCCCTCCCTACCACCCACCTCTTCTTTCATTCCTCTATCCACCCTCGCTCTCCACCTCTGTCTACCCTTGCCCACCCTTTTCATAACGTGTGTCCCCTATGGATTCCCACGTGCCAATATGCATCTCGTATACCTCCACTTCACGCTTGTTCGAGCGTATGAGCTTTACCCCCTCACACACCCACCCCTATTCCCATCCATCCCCTCCCCTCCTCGCCACCCTCCTCCTCCCCCCACTACCCCCCCGAGCATCAGCTCTGACCCCCCTGCATCTTCTTCGTCCCAATCTGCACTGCCACACTCACGTTGTCCCCGTCCTGGCTCCCCCCTCCTTCCCCTCACGTCGCGCAAGCGACCTCTCCCTCCCTGTGCGCGGCTCCAACACCACGATACAACAACTTCACCTCAAAACAACCCTCGTCAAACCGCTCTGTCACTCCTCTCTCTCACTCCATGCTAGTTTTCTGTATCTCATCCAGCATGCTCCCCTCCTCCTCACCACTCACTCCCAACCACTACCATATCGCATCCCGCCCCATCCGATTCACCCCTCGCTCACCCACTAGTCCCCAGACAGCACCTAAAGCACACACGTCACTATTAGCACTCCCTGCCTGCGGCATATCCTACTCCTCCTGCTTCACTCTCGCTCCATCCTCGCCACATTTCACTCTCTCGCCTCACATCCTCCCCTGCCGCTCCATCCTTACCTATCCATCACTCATGTAGGACGCCCCCTCTATCTCTCTCCCTACCTCCTCACACCATCCTCTGCACACCCCTACTACTCTCCGGAGCGCTGATTGCAGCCTCAGCTCACCCCGGCCCTCCACCCTCTCGTGACTCCAGACTCTCAACTCCCTCTGCTCCTCCACCTCCTCCCTCCTCCCACCGCCACTTCCCTCATTCCCACAGCATCTCTCTATACTGCCAACTCACACCTCCCGATGCATCGCCTCATGTACCCCTTACCATCAACCCGCCCCCTGCTCCACCTAGCTCTCTCCGCCATCCCTCCGCCCCGACCCTCACCCCACCCGTCATCTCCTCCAAACCTTCCCATACCCGGCCTCTCCCCCACTGCCCTCTATCCTCACTCCCCATACCTCGCTAACGAGCTTTCATATATAACTATATAATATATTTATAAAATATATGCATATATATATATATAATATATACATTAGTATATATATAATTATACATAGAATAGTCTCCCCTCCTATATATAATATACCTTTATATATCTCATATATCCACCTACATCACTATCTCTTCCATGCCTCACTCCCCTATTCTACTACACTGGTAATCCCCTCTATACCCTCTCTCTACTGTCCTCATCTCTATCCTATATATATATATAACTATATATATTAATACCCCCTATATATATACTATATATAATAATAATATTATATATATATATAATATAATATACTAATATAACTCCCATACTCATGATATAACATCGTTCCGTTAAGTTATTTTACGTTTGGTTCCTTTAATCACTTACTTATATATACTTATACTTATTATATATATATTACCCCCCCACTAATATATCTCCATATATAACTCTATATACTATCAATATATCAACCTCTTACATCAATCTATACATCTCCCACTTTAATACCTATCACGTATCCTACTGACCATTCATATCATCCCATGAATACGCTAATAATATATCATATGATTATATATACATATAAATCACCTCATAACACGGTATACGCTATCCTATTAAAACCTTTATCATCTTAATCATCCTAACCCGCAGTCAGTACCCATGACTCCTCTCACCGTCGTACCATCCCCACTCTCGCTATCCTAAGCTCCCTTACTCCCCAGCTCTCTATATATTATAATTAACCCTCCTCATATACGCCTCACCCTCTTCCTACCATGCATCTATTCCAATCTCCTGTACTTATCCCCATACCTACTATAATACTCCTAATCCCCTCATATATATACGTATATAATACTATCACTACTCTACTTCTCTTCCATCATCTACCTTACGCGTCTTCTCTATATATATTATATATACGCACCGCTCGACCCATTCTTATACCCTCTCATATATACTATAATCACATACTTCCTTATACTACTATCACTAGCCTCTATACATCCTACACACCATCTACTCGTTCCTACCTATATATACTATAACTCCTATCTAACGTACTACTTTATATATATATATATTACGGTCTAGTATATACGTACTACATATAATATACTAATATATCATATATCAGTATATATATAATATATATATTACTATTATATACGTATATTATAAATTCCAAATAACTATATATTTATGAATACTATGTATATATATTATTAATATATAATACATATAATATACACATATATATATTAACTATTACAGACTAACTATTCTAATTCCATATACTTTTTAAATACTATACCCACATCTATAGGCACATATTCCTTAAGTATATATAAACTGATTAATACTATCCAATAGCTAATTAGATCTATACTCATATATTACTAACACTATATAAAGAAAAACACATAAGCGTGCAAAGATAGCAATTACAATAAAAGCCCATGGTAAATCAAATTTAAAGTTAAAATTATCAAACAACAACTATGAAGGACTGCGTCCATTAAATGGATTTACTCTTAGAAATTTAAAATATTTGATGAATCTTGATGCACACACATTCTTTTAAAAAAACTTACAGTGGTTTGTATTTCTTCTCATCTTCAATTATATGGAGATACACTTGAATATTATGATCATGGTTCTCTCAGCTCTCTCCTCAATCTCTTAACCAACGGTGTATGTCATAATTTTGTTCCTAAGATTTTTAGGCGGTTTTTAAGAATTCTACTCAAATGAATTTCTCCAAACTTAAGTTCAGCATGCTGTGAAAGGAAAGCTTCATCTTCACTTATCCCCTGAGTTAACACTGTAACAGATAAAATAAAGTAACAAGCTATATCTACCAACCGAAATAACTTTTAAGACATGCATACTTAAAGATTTACACAATTTCTGAGCATCCACACAATAAAAAAATTCGTAACATTATTTTCAGATTTAATGATTCAGAATTTTAGAATCTGGGTCTATACAATAATACTTTGCCAGAGATAATAGTCTCACTCCATTTCAAAATGTATAAAGAAACAATTATTAGCTCTTCTTCAGCTGGTTCTTATACATTCAACTTTGTGGTGAGTTAGCACTGGTAAAAATTGTTATTGTTACATACCTCTGCTGAGTTGTGACCCCCTGTTTGACCCTACCTAAGTGTGAGCTGGAAGGTCGGCCAAAGTCATCGTCATTAAGTATTTGCATGCCTACTTTGGGAAAAGTAAAGTATTTTTCAGAAGTAAATGGTGGATTCCCTTTTTTAAAACCCTTTCAGATATTACTGCCTACTCTTCATTAGTAGTTCGATGTTTCAAAACCTAGCAGGAGGAGTAAAAGATTATTTATCAGCATATATTTACAGTATATTATATATATATATATATATAAATATAATATACATATAATATATATATACTATATATATATAGTTATATATATATATATATATATATATTATCTTACTACTCATATAATATAATTATATAAGGTTTGTATATATATACTATATATATATATATATATATATAAATATAATATACTATATCAGATAATATATATATAAATATATAAGATTAATAAACATATTAGTCTGAATATCCTTCATATAACCGTCAAAAAGAAAAAATATTTTCACTCTTAATAATTTTAAGCTATTTCAAAAAAACAAGCAAATTGTTTTTGAATTAAAATCCAACTCTTTAAACCAATTATCTTGCAAAAAAAAAGCAATACATAGAAAAAATGGGATTTATATAAAATCACTTGGAAAATTGAAAAAAATGGACTTGTAAATTGGATTTTTTTTAGAATATTATGTTTTATATCATTTACACTTTTTTTTTTTAATTCATTAATATATTAAATGTATTTTAAATAGAAGGATATCAGTTTTTATATTGCTAATTGCTGCTGATTTGTGATATCAATATTTATTCATCAACTTTTATTTCAGTTATTTGTCTGACATAATTTGAAAAGAGATAAAAAATTGTTTGAAAAACAAATCAAATATTAAATTTAAAATAAATTTTAATTTATTCTTATATTATTAATTATTATTAATCATTTATGCTAATACGAATTTACCATTAATATACTAAAATTTACCCTATTTATTATCGCCATTAACTTGTATTTTTACGATTACAAAAAACCAATAGTAAAATTACTACTCAGTCTTATCTTGTTTCATTGCTATACTAACTTAATATTATTTACTATTACTTGTTAGTTTTCAATTAATACTTCAAAACCTTACTTATATTCTATAATTGGATTATATTTAATCTCCATATGAACAACCTATTAATAATTATTTTGTTACTATTACTATTAATTTTAATATAAATATATCATATTATTTTATTTCATATTAATTACTACTAATAAAATAAAAAAAAAAAATTTATTTATTTTATTACATTTAATTTACAAAAAATATTTGTTAAAATTTTAAATACTATTCATTAATAAAAGCAATATTATTTCTTTTAAAAAATTATTTTCGAGCAAAATGTCCTATCTTCAAATTAGTAGCACGTATGAATTAATTTTAATAATATTTTGTTTGTTTTTAGTACCTTCACTATTTTTAAGGATTTACTTAAAATTTGCTATGCCAAAACATGAAAAAAGCAAATGATAGTAAAATTCGCATGTTACAAATAAAGATTAGAATATATTCAAATTCCAATTAACGTTATTCTGAAGCTGAGATGATAGTAACAACAATGTTAATCGATTTGCAGTAAGCAGTACAATGAACTTTCTTCGCATCATAGGCAACAGCTATCACTCTTTCCATTCTCTTATGTTTTTCTCTATCTGAATAACCTGATGAAATATATTCTATTATTTCTGCTGAACGAGACTGGTATGTATCAAGTCGATCAAGTAACAATAAACATTATTAAAATATTTTAGCAATGAATAAAAATATTCTGTTTCCAACAAAGCTAATGAAAATGATTATGTTTTTTATCATAATTTATTCCTTTAAAATCTAATTAAAACAAAAAAATTACATCTTCCATTATTTTGGATTGTTTGTTAATGAAGGATGTTTATTATTTTCCTTCGTCACAAATTAATCGTCTTATCTATTAAGCTTAGAATGAAAATCCTTGTACTATCAGATTTTAAACCTTTTATTATTCAAACCAATTCGAGCACCACTATTAGTGTGTGAAGAGTGTATGCAAGCACAGGTGAGTGAAGGTGTATTTAGATCATCACTTCTATTATACTGTTTGTGATTCTAATTTCTGTTAACTTCATCCCCAACTTTGCACGTCCAATATTCTATAATAAAAAACATACGTGCTCATAGCAGTGCCCAATATTATTTAGGATTTTTCTGTAAAATCCCAATTTTTTGGGAGGGGAGAGGGAAATTGAATTTTCCTGTTAGAGGCAAATATGATAGGTAACTACCTACAAATAACCTAATATATATATATAACATATCTCGCAGACCAATCGAGTGAGTGTATCTCGTATATGAAACATTGTGCGTCCCACCGGCTCAAACATAAACATAACACCGAGCCTTAGACACATGTCACGCATTTTAAAATTTACTTATTTAGTACAAAGAATCATTTTCAGCACTACATGCCTCGAACCAATCCGATAGCGTGTATATAGGGAAACCGCATCTATGCCAATATAACTATCACTTACCGATCCATCTATATCCCACATCATGCACCTCTCCGTAAAATGTTCTTGAGTTAAGCCAAGTCAAGTATAACCAATTACTGACGACGTTAACGCTTCGCCCTTTCCAAATCCGTTTATGAGAGACTCTTCAAGTGGCTTGTCGAGAAGTTAAATAAATCACTGGAAAAGGAAGAAATTTTGCGTAGCAATCTAATGGGGATACTCGACATTTATGGCTTTGAAATATTTGATAACAATGGGTAATTATTATTATTATTATTATTATTTTATTATTATTATTATTATTATTATTATTATCACTATTAAATATTATTATACTTATTATTATTATTATTATTATTATTATTATTACGAATGTTTTTATATTTTATTATTTCCTTTTATTCATCATTATTTATTTATTTTATTTTTTTTTATAAAGTTTTGAACAGTTTTGTATTAATTACTGCAATGAAAAACTGCAGCAGGTTTTCATTGAACTGACATTGAGAAGTGAGCAAGAAGAATATAACAGAGAAGGCATCAAGTGGGAGAGAGTCGATTACTTTGATAATAAAATCATTTGTGATTTAGTTGAAGAAAAACATAAAGGTTTGTACTTTTAGATATTGTTGCTTATTTAGTTACTTTATTATTATTATTATTATTATTTTATTATATTATTATTATTATTATTATTATTATTATTATTATTATTATTATTATTATTATTATTATTATTATTATTATTATTATTATATTATTGTTTAATGAGAGAATGGCAGATATGTTTTTAAAAGTTGTAATAAATAGGGGTAGTGATTATTTTAGAATGAGGAGTGATAAAGAATTTAAGATAAAGAATAAAAACATAGAGAAATGTTTAAGGAAGAACGGAATGTAATTGGAACGTAGTATCATTTTCACAAGTTGGTTCCTATCAAATAGACTATATAGCCCACAACCATATACACAATTCTTGTCCAGCCACCTCTGTTCCTCTGAATTCTTTTCCGTTTGTGGTGTCATGCTGAATTTAATCTCCTTTGACTTTAAGGCGGCCGTCTGACTCCATCTTCGAATCTGCTACCCGCTTCCCATAAAAGGGGGCGGAGGGAGGGAAAGTAAAAGTAGAAACGCATGCAACATAGTAACGTTGATTGTTGCTATAGTGTTTAAAAGTTGCTTAAAAATATTTTAAGAGGAATTTTAATTTGATCCAAACTAACCCCTTACATTGTTGATTGGGAGCTATAGGATAGTCTTACAAAGAGAACGTGTTTTTTCCCTAGACATATTTAGATTTCTGTTCTAAGATGATCTGAAAGTGTAAGATTATTTTTTTTATTAGATTAGTTACAGTATGATCAAAAATTATTTGAAAGTTATTAAAACTTTTTCTTTTCTATAGAACAATATTGAAATTTGATTTTTTTTTTGCATTACATTTTTTATTTCAATTTATAATTCAAGAATACATCCTTTTCCTTTTTTTTATATTAGAACGTAGAATTTTATCGTAAACTTATATTTAGGTAATAAATTGCTGAATATATATCTTAATATAAAGTTGGAGAAATATGGAATTTAAAAAACCTCTTTGTCTTAGGAATTATATCTATACTTGACGAAGAGTGTTTGAGACCTGGCGATGCA
>JABUQX010077597.1:12500-42500 GCA_015478945.1 Trachelipus rathkii | reverse complement strand
TATAGTATAGTAGTAATTAATATTGAAATGATAATTTATCTTATCTAGCATAGTAGTCTAAATATATAATAATGTAGGGATATGCATCAGAACGTATCTTCGTAGGAGACCGACCAGGTATGTGAAACATTATTCAGCCTAATGAACAAACCAAAAACAAATTCGAAACGAGAGAAACTTTGTATAGCACGATTATCAATCGCTTCAACCATTGTACGGATATTATCATTGTTTTACTCGTGTAAATACATAGTTCCTTTACTGTTAAGGTATAATCATTCGTATAGTTATGGTCTGACGCTTTAATCAGCACTTCGTTTTTGATAAAGTACTTTTTTTTTTAGAGTTTTTAGATTTTTGCTTTTATCATTTCTGATTTAAAGTAAAAATGTTTCGCTAGAACTTTATAACTATTATATTCTTTTCGGGTTTTGTTCATCTTTTCTATAATTTTTGATTTTAGAAAAAAATACATTTTTTATGTTGACGTGCTAATAGAGCGGTTCAGTATTCAATATTGCGTAGTGGTTTATCGAGGCTCTAAAAATCAAAGCCTCTTTATTAAATATCACCTATATGAGATATAATGTATTACTATATAACTATATCGTAGGTATATATATATACACTGGCGTCCGATAAATACATTATGTTGCCAGAGAAGTATAATATAGTATATCTTTTCTTTATAGATATAAGTATATTATATATAGCTTACTATATATAAGTGATTATATATTAATGAAGTTTATGATCGAGGTACCAGCAAGAATATAAAGTATAAATATATGCTGGACCAATATACATATATATATCTATATATATATATATAATACTGACATATATAAAATGTAATATAATGTTTCACCTAATTTCATAAATTAATCCATAGTTTTAAATACTTATGAAGATGTTTATAGTTTCGTTAAAAATTTAAATACTTTTCTATCCATTTATTTATCATGTTTATCTTCATCGACTAACAAACCATGTAGTTGAATGTAACGTCACACTGATCCGGAGCATTATTCTAGTTTGTGAAGTTTAATTGAGGTATTAGACATTTAAAATTATAATATCAAAATTTATGATAATCTTTGTTAAGTACATTACTAATAATGTATCATTCTAACTTTTACGTACACCTTAACTCCCTTGTTCTATTAAACTTTATTTACTATTTTTTTTTTTTTTTATTTTTATTTATTTTTTTTTTTATTTTTTTTTTATTTTAATGAAAAATTTTCGTTATCAATTTATTATTTGAAAGTATCATACTAATGGCGCTTCTTTATTTGTTGTTGTTGTTGTCGTTGTTTTAGCAGACATTAAAGTCTACTCGAGTTCAATATGAATTTTTTATTTCTAGGAATAAAAAAATCTAAGAGCTATATATACTTGATATTTTCCCCATTGGTATTCATTAGACATCAACGGTATCTACTAGCCCAAGAAGAATAAAGTATGGATCCAATAACTGTTATTTACTTTGAAAAATATTTACTGGAGAAAAAGTTAAAGATATCAGATATATATATATAATATAATATATATATATATATATATTGATATAAGAATTTATTATATTTGGCTTATGTATAGTAGTGTGTGTGTTATATTGTATAGTATGTTAGTGTGTTAAAGTAAATATATACTAATTATATTAGTATATATGATACTACTCACTATATTTTATTTATAATATTAGTTCTGACAGTTATGAGTTACATATATAATAGAGGCTACCATATACAGAGAATGTAGATAGTAGTAACTTATAGCTAGTCGTAAAATGCTATGTGTGATATAATTATCTTATATATCGACTTAGTAGGAAATTATATATTAGTGTAGTGAATGAGGTAATAAGATCTACCATGATATTCGATGGTAGGACGCTTCATTTAATATATAATCACTCTATATATATATATATACATATAATATATATAAAATGGGATTAGATTTCTATTTTATTTAGTTTTGGATTGAATCATAAATTGCATTGTGTATTTAATGCATTTTGCTATTTAAAAAGGAAGGTCGTGGTAAAACATTTATTAAATATCTGTTTTGAAGCACATGCATTAATTAATTAATTGGAAGAATTGATTTGTAGTATTGCAGCCCTTGTACCAAATTCAACCGCCATGGTTACAAAGAGAAGCAAAGGATTTTCGTTATCACGTCCAAATCCGTTTATCTTCTTCAAGATAAGGAGAAACTGAAAGCAAAGGAGAAATACCACATGAACCAAATTTCACGTAAGTCTTGTAATGGTGATTAATGTTTTTTTTTTTTTTTTTAGATAAGATTTTTTATATTTAATATTTTTTTGAAGCTAGCTAATAACTAATGAAGTGCTTTTCTTCTTCATTTTACGTTTTTTTTTATTATTATCTTTAAAATTTAATTTTTGGGCTAGAAGAAAAGTAGTTTTTTTTGTGTCAAGTCAAAACAACTTTATTTAAATACAATGCAGTTTGCAAATAATTGATTGTGTAATAAATATTGGAGGACATAATTGGGTGTTTAATAACTATTGGCATATGGGTACTTAAATAGATCCGATTTTATATTATTTATTTATTATCAATGATAATTCCCTGGAGTCAAATACTTTGTAGATTAAATATACAAATTTTATCATTGGTTTCATCAATTTTTTTTATTGAGTAAAAGAACTAATTACAAAATCTAGGGCAGTCTTGGTACAGGATGGAATGGTTCATATGTATATATAACTTTCTTGTCTTGTTTCTGAATACACTTCTTCAGTCTTATCCTATGGTGTTGAAGAAACTATTTTATGTATTATAGAATTTCATTTAGTTAATAATCATTGTTCTATGAAATAATAATATTTTGCTTTTAGGGTTGGTTGTGTCACCAAATAACGACCCGTTCTTGATGATTAAAATTGATATTAAAAATGAAAAGAAAGAAAAGGTAAGACCTACCTTTAATGTATATTTATTATTGATTTTATTTAAATGCGTGAATCGGAAAAGAATTTTTCCTTAGGTATTATAGCCAGGGCTGCTGAGCCGGAGTCGGAGCCGGAGCCGAAGTGAAAAGCATTGGGTGGAGCCGTAGCCAGATGTAAAAAAAATAAATAGGTTTAAAGCTGGAACCGGAGGAGGGCGGCAATTTTAAAATAATGAGTTTGAGCAGTCAAAAATGTTACCAACTCCGCAGTTCTCATTTTAGAATTCTGTTTTTTTGCTAACAACTTTTTGTAGTGATTTTTGTTTAGTTTCTTGAAAAGAAAATAGTTTTAAGAATCAGATTTTAGGATTTTGACTTAATTTTGTTAATTTTTTTAATTTCTAAATTAAGATAAGTTTCATTTAAAGCATCAAAACCCTGCTTTGCGTTTGTGTGTTAACTTCGCAAGCGTGTGACTGTTATGTTGACTGGAATGCAAAGGTGTATTACACATTTTGAGAAAACATATTCATTGTCGTATGTTGAAAGATCAGTAGCTATTTTTATGAGCTTTGATAAATATATAATATTAATATTTTTACATTTTTATTTTTTGGCAAAGGGAGATTTAATCCTGAGCATCAGCAATGTCATTGAAGTAGTCACCAAAATCGTGATTCAGAGTGGTAAACCAGAAATGCTTTTCATCATGGATTCCACAACGTACGTTGCCATTATGACGATTTTTTAAAAATTCACTTTATAATCTATATTTATAAGAAAATTTATCTATTATTATTATTATTATTATTATTATTATTATTATTATTATTATTATTATTATTATTATTATTTTTATTATTATTATTATTATCATTATTATTATTATTATTACCTCCTCACTAAGGTTGTCTCGTTGACGTCGAGAGGAGGCAAAGACATTTTGTTTGCCAACTACCGCCTTCACTTTTTTGTGGTATTTTTATTTTGCTTATTCCTCTATTTATTATTATTATTATTATTATTATTATTATTATTATTATTATTATTATTATTATTATTCCCCCGTTAACGTACCCCACCATGACGTTGTGGTGGGCTCAGATACCTTGGTTGATTCTCCCCCCCTTCTTTTTGTTTCGTGATTATTATTATTATTATTATTATTGTTATTATTATTGTTATTATTATTATTATTATTATTATTATTATTATTATTATTATTATTATTATTATTATTATTATTATTATTATTATTATTATTATTATTTAGTATTGTTCTTGTTGTAATTTTTTTATTTTCATTGTGCTTATTTTTCTTCTTTGTATTCTTGTTCTTGATTTTATGGTTATTATTATTATTATTATTATTATTATTATTATTATTATTATTATTATTATTATTATTGTATGATAAAATTCCTGGATATGAATTAAAAATAACTTTAAAGAAACTTCATTTTATTTTTTATATAATATATAATATGATATATATATATATTGATATATTATTATATTATATGATATTTATATATAACATATATATATATATTTCCACAAATATATATATATATATAATAATATATAATATATATAATATTTATACACCTATATATATACCTTAATATATACTATATATATATACTATATATATATACGTGAGAATATAACGAAGGTGGATCCTTATTTTTTTTAAGCTACACGTTAAAATTACTACTATGGTATTTAATTAAGATACTTAGGTCAAAGGTCACGACCGCCTTTTAAGCTTAAAACATTAAATGAATATATTACATTTAAAGTTCTCTTCTGAAAGAAGATATAAAATAATTAAAGCACTAATATTAAAATTAAATTTAGTCGTCACTAAACACTATTCATAAATAAAACTGGAAATCCTTCAACGACAACGTCACTCCCTTTCCTGTAGTTATAAAAATACATTTCATAGTTAAGTAGATGTAATCAACTATTCTTATTATATTTTATGTATCCCTTTCGTATTACCCGTCCCTTCCCTAGTTTATATCCCTTTTCTGTACCTACTATCCTACGTTTTCCTGATCTCTCTTACGAGTCTCTCCAATCTCCTGAATCCTGGTTGGCTATCGAGTTGTTGTCTTTATTTGTATCATATACCCATCTTGCCTTTCTTCCACAGTGGATGAGGGTTCAGGTCCAAAACCGGTTGTTCTCGCCTTTCTTCGGGCCCCCTATTATTGAGAACCCTGCCTAACCACTGAGGAGGCTGTCCTGCACTTGGGTGTATAATCTTGGGCTTCGCGTCTTATCTGTGTGATGCACAGCTAATATTTTTCATCGTAGGCACTGGTCCTATTATTATTATTTATTATTATCATATTTTATTCTTATTTTTGTCATTTTTTTATTCATATTGATTTTCTTATTGTTGTCATTGTTATCGTATTTTATGCCTACGTAGCTTAATCCTCGCCCTTTTCCCAGTTATTTTCTCTTCTCCACTTTTCATACGTTTTACCATAAGTAATCGGGCCTCTTTTTAGAGTCCAAAGCCCCGTTTCCTCTAAAATTCTGGTAGCTCTCAGGCCTCTGTCCCTGTGCTTTTCTTGTGCTCCTTATCCTCAATTCCCTTTTGGTTGAGGGTACAGGTTAAAAATTGGCTATTTTCGCCCCTCTTCGGGCAGCCCATTATAGGCTAACCTGTGAGGAGGCTATCCTAAACTTGGGTGCATAATCTTGGGCTCCCCGTCTGTGCCATGTTTTGCGCGGCTATTATTTTGTCACCTTTGGGCCCGGACGCAGGTTGAGGGGCTTTTCCGGTCACACTCAGCCTTCCCCACAGGGTGGAGTTTCGGGGAGGAAGATTTTGAGCTCTGGGTATGAGATGTGCGTTGTTTCCTCCGCTGCACTCCTAGGGTTTATTTTATATTGTTCAATAGTTTTATTGATATTTTGTTTATGTTTATTGAGGTGTTGAAGACAGTAGATATTTTTCTATGATTTAAGTCTACAATAAAAAATAACGCTTCAAAGAACAGAAATGCGGAAATGGTTTTTCCCTCTTCACTTACATTGCCACCGGGAGGTGGTCGAGGGAGACCCCAAGCTTGTTCATTTTGCTAATCATACACCCCTGTCTCAATTCACCGCTTGCTGGTTAGATGTCCCGCCCTGGAGGCATCTCTAAATAGGTTCTTTCCTGCCCTACACAATGTTCCCTATGAAATACCGTCTTTCACATATCCTCTCAGAATCGTTCTTCTGGACTGATGTATTTTTGCATTCTTAAGAGATTTAAATTTACTTGATAGAATATAATTCACTTGATTTGTCGACCGCTTTCGTTTAGTCTAGAGAAGTCCCTGTTGTTGTACTCCAACGCAATATCCTCGCTTTATTGTTAACAATGACTTCTGTACACACACAAAAAAGAAAAATTATTGTTATTTAAACTATAATTTATTGTTTTAACAGAATTTCTCACACCATGAAAAAGGGAAAACAAGGTACTATCATATTGAAAGAAGGGGTTATTCCTTATATGAATAAAAACAAGGAAGGGAAATTGGTTGTGGTAAGTATAAAGTTGAAAATTTTTCATTGATATACCTTAAAATTTATATTACATATTCTTTCTAAATTTCTTCATAACTATTTTGAGATTCGGACTCAAAATGTAGATGTAGGACTGCTCAAGTAATTTATTAATGTTTTAAAGGGAATATTTAATCAGCACTAAATTCGATATGTATATCGTTATTCTTGTGCTATAGCTGTATGATTTTTTGTGTAGAGAAACTTTTATATTATATCAGAGGTGAATAGGAAGCTATTTGCATACGGTGTTCATTAACTATTTATTAGAGGTAGAAGAGTCATTAGAGATCTATAGCTTCAATGACGTTGTCACATTAATAATAGAATTTGAGTCACGAAGATTATGTCGGAGAAAGTTACTTAACGGCTACGCGTTAATAGTGTAAATTAGTAAAAGTTTAAACGAAAGTTTAAACAAAAATAAGCATTTTTAAGGGTGAACGAAGAAGTATTCGAAGTAAGTAAATTTTTTTTGTGGATTCTGTTGCAAACTAGTTTTTGGCGCGTTTATTGAAATTCAATGAAATATATGGGAAAGAACGTGTGTTGAGCGTTCAGTGTGTCGTTTTAAGAGATTAGTGTACGGTCATGCTATCTGTAACTATTGAAGATATATTTTTAATGTGTCAAAGTGATGTAGAGTTACTAGCGTATTTGCAATGTAAAAAATTAATTATGAATAATAAGAAATGCAGAAAATGTCGAAGAGAATATAAAATATATAATAAAGTAGACAAATTTTTTCGGTGCCCTGGGTGTAAAAAACAGTATGAAACTACACCGAAGCCTTTTTTTAAAAAAATAAAATAAAATTAATTTTTTTTATCAGATGTGCCCATAGGTAGTGTTTTAAAGAGTAAACATTGGTAAATGGGTATTAATAGATTATTATAATTTTTTTTAGAGAAGTGTGTTTTGAAGAAATGTTTAATTCGAAAGAAAAAATACGAGGACCAAATAAAACTGTAGAAGTTGATGAATCTTTATTTGGTAAGAGAAAATATAATAAGGGACGAATGGTAGAAGGTAAATGGGTTTTGGGAGGTATCGAAAGAGGTTCAGGGAAATGTTTTTTAGTACCTGTAGCAAATAGAGATAGCGAAACATTAAAGAAAATACTTGAAGAATATATAACCTCTGAAACAAATGTAATAACTGATGAATGGAAATACTATCGTAAACTAGAAGAAATACGTTTAAACCACCTCAAAGTGAATTATCTATTACCCCTGCAGACCCTCAAACGAAAAAAAGCATGTACCAACACCATCGAAAGCTAATGGGGCAAAATTAAAAACAAAATCCCAGGAGCAGGCCGCTACCGTAACCATTTTACATCCTATTCGTTAGCCTATATGTGGAAGAAACAGCAAGCACATGAATAAATGTTTGAAAACTTCATAAAAGCAATAGTTAATCGACAAGGAATGTAGAGGTAACACCTAACGTGCCTAACGTTCGAAACGTAATCTAACGTAAAGTAACCTAAACTCATTTCACCCCTAGAACATTTATTTATGTGTCATAGAGGCTACCTGCGAAAATTTTTTTTTATCCGACCCCCCTTTCCGTGTGGTCGTTAAGTAACTTCGTGCGATTATCTCTACAGCCAGACTTTAAATATTAACTTAAGTTAACGTGGATAAGAGTAAGGTTATGGTTGTGAGTGAGGACAGTCCTCAGTGTGAAGTTATGTTAGATGGTGAGCAGCTGGAACAAGTGTCTGAGTTTAAATATTTAGGGTATATGTTGGAGAAGGGAACGGATGATGCAGAGTGTAGTAGGAAAGTTATGAATGGCAGGAAGGTGGTTGGTGCAATTAAATCGTTGGTGAATGTAAAGGGACTAAGTCTTGAGTGTGCTAGGGTCTTACATGAGGGTATGTTGTTACCTGTGTTATTGTATAGTAGAGAGACTATGGTCTAGAATAAGAAGTATAGATCTAAAGTTCAATGTGTTCAGATGGACAATCTTAGGAGAGTGCTAGGTGTGAGAAGAATTGATAAAATGAGGAATGAACTTATTAGATAGTTGTGTGGTGTGAAGAAAGGGGTAAATGAGAGAATAAATGAAAGTATGTTGAGATGGTTGGTCATATGGAAAGGATGAATGATAGTCGGTTGGTTAAGCGTATGTATAGTGGCGAGTGTGTTGGGAACCGACCGGCTGGGAGACCGAAGAAAAAGTGGATTGAGTCAGTAAACGAATATTTGAAGGAGAGAAATGTGAGTTTGGTAGAGACGAGAAGAAAGGTGTATAACAGAGTGAATGGCGGGGATTGTGAGGGGTATGGTTGTGACCCTGGGACAAGGGATGAACCCTACATTGACGATCTACCATGGTGAGGGTCCATCGCTGTCCTATGAAGCTTTAGTGGATTTCTGACTGCGACGAGTTCTCACTAATTAATGGTACAAAGGCTGGGTTGGGCTTTCTTTTCGACTTTTGCCATATTCTTCTACTCCTGCTTTTCTTTTCCGATGCTCGTCACGCACCTTACTCCCATTCTTGGGAAAATAAGGTTGGAAAAAATATATATATATATATATATATATATATATATATATATATATATATATATATATATATATATATATATATATATATATATATATTGTTAAAATTATAATTAAAAATTTCATATTTATTGTTAAAATATTAATTTATTTATTAACTTTATTATTTTTAAAATAATTATACTTAAATTTTAGTAGAAACGTTATTCAATTGTTTCCCTGTAATATTTAACCAATTGAGCAAGGCGCATATGTATCGCGCAACCTCCTTGATCATATTATTATTATAAAAAACAAGGATAAGTAAGTACTTGTGACCATCGTTCGGAAAAAGTTGTATTTGTTTATATGCAACTTCTAATTGTAAAACATATAAAAGTGCAAGTTCTACTTAAATTAGACTATAATACTATAATCCCAACCTAGTTTATGTTGGGAAATACTTTTCTCTAATTGAAATTCCTTAAGTTAAAAATAAAGAACAGTGCAATATCGTTCTGAAAGTCAAATTAATTTTTGAAACTACCATCATTAATTGCTCCTATCTTGTGATTCAATGCAAAGGGATCTCTGTAATTATGATTTATTATTTCGAGGTAGAGCCTGGCCAGGAACTGTTTTGGGTAATAAATTGGTAGGTCCTAAGCATATTAAAGTTGCCGTAATTATTTATAAGGTAAGACACTTTTATATTTCTTTATTAGTGTTAATCAGTTTTATTTTAAATATTATTTCCAAGAAGTATATGTTCAATTTTGTTGAGTTTGGTATTATTTATAACTTAGCAAAGTTAACATATATTTTTTATTTCAAAAATTAATTTTCAACTCAGAAAAAGTTTCTATTTTCGTATCGAAAAATTGCATTACGTATTCATAGTAGAAATATTCATATTTATACTGTGACGTATTGTTCTTAGAAAGATCGATATTTTCAATATCGATAGTGGAGCGATATTGCTTTGTTCGATATTTGTATCGAGTATGTATCGATATATCGATTACATATCGATATTATAAATTATTCTCGAAGGCTGAATGTAAATTTAAGTGTGAATTTTGTTAAATTGAAATGGATTTTAAGCATTTCTAGTGTAAATATATGAAAAAAAGTGATAGTGTTAGTAATTGGTGAAAGGATAGTTTATAATAATCATATATTAAAGCAAATTTATGCTAAAATTAGAAATTAAGTTTGTTTACAAGCAGTAGGCTACATGCGTGCGAATAGGCTATAGCTATTGAAAATTATAAAGCTGCCTATTTAATGAATTTGGATTTCATTTATTGGTTAAGAAAATTATTAATATTAAGGTATAGTAATTAAATTATGCTACAAATAGTAAATTTTATTATAGGCTAAGTTGATATACCTAATCAAAATTATGGGCCTAACTGATGAAGAAGCTCAAGCTTTAAGCTCTTGTAAAGCTTCTGTTAAAGCTTTGATAAGAAAAAGAGCTATTTCTAAAGCAAAAATTACTAATAATTTAAAAAAGTTAACTGCTTTTGGTAATGAAAATAAATTAACAGAGCCTCTATTTAGAGCTGTAAATACTGATATTGAGAAAGAAGTCTATTCTATTAAAAGTTTGGATGAAGAGATTGTCATACTGTTGTCTGATAATAATGTAGATAATTTAGATCCTTCTTATTTTAATTCTGAGCTTGAAGGTCAAGTAGATTACCATTTTGAGTTGTCAGCTGAGTTATTGTCCTTTGAAAAATATTTTCCTAAAGAAATTGTAAAAATAAATGAGAGTGTAAATACTGATAATTTTTTGGATTTAATAAATAAGGTTAATATAAATGATTCCAAACTGCCTCAGTTGCAGTGTGAAGTATTTGATGGATTGGGAAAGAATAAATTACTTTTTTCCAATTTCCTTAATAAATTTAATAATTTAATCGGTAATAGGAGTAATTTAACCAATTCAGTAAAGCTTACTTATTTAATTAGTTTTTTAAAGGATTATGCTCTTAAAGTAGTAAGCCATCTGTCTATTACAGATGAAAACTATGACATAGCCTTAAGGTTATTAAAGAAAGAATTTCTTGATAGGCCTTTCATAATTAATGAAAATATAAATAATATTTTAGATCTTAAGGTTGATGAAGGCTATGATGAAGGCTTTTTGAAATTGAAAGTGTATATAAATGAACTTAGGTCAATGATTTATGAACTTAAGAGTTATGAAGTAGACTTTTTAGAAGCTGATACACCTGGAAGTCTACTCTTGAGTAATATAATATTTCAAAAATTGCCTAAAGTGTTTAAAAGTGAATTAATACATAAAATTGCAAATAATTATCCTACTTTGGTACAAATTTTTGATCATTATAATGAGGTTATTAATACTTTAAGTATTTTGTCCCAAAATAGGAAGGATGTATCAACCAAAGCTAAAGTAAATAAAGTTTTTCAAGCTACTAAATCTCCTAAATCTAGTACTCTTCAAAATTTTAAAACTGTCAATAATAGTAAAGATTCTAAAATGTATGTAAATAATAAAATAAAAACTCAAACTTACAACCCTGCAATTTGTAAGCTATGTCAATTAAAAAATCATCCTCTCTATTTATGTGACAAGTATCCAACAGTGCCTCAGCGTATAAAACGTGCCAAAGAGCTAAACATGTGTCATCATTGTGGAGGTTTGGGTCATGTGCCTGAAAAATGTTATGGTATTAAAAATAAATTAAGATTTAATTGTTTTAAGTGTAAAGCTAATTCCCATATAACAGCTTTTTGTCCCAATGATATCCCAAATGAGCAAAATGAGTCTGTTAGCTCCTTATGTATAAGTTTCCAACAAAATGTGGATAAAGTGTATTTGTTGCCAACAATTTCCTTTCAACTCTTTAAAGGCAACAAAAAGGTTACAGTAAGAGGAGCAATAGATACATGTAGTCAACGCTCTTACATATCTAAAAATGCCATGACAGGTTTAATTAATAATTTTGATAATTTACATGAATTAGAGTACAATATTCAAACTTTCATTGGTGCAAAACAGCGAATTTTTCAGCAACTGTTATTGGGTTTACAATTTAATGATCGGGAAGTTTTTAGCATGCCTTTCCTCATTGACAATGATTTAAATTTAAATTATAGAATTCACGGCATGAATAAAGCGGTTGAAAATTTTAAGAAAAATGGTATTCCTTTAGCTGATTCTTCTTTTATGACAGTGGAGACCATGATATGTTTGACATAGATTGTTTATTAGGCACAGACATTATTCAATTTCTTCCTTCTTTTAATTTAGTTAATATAATGTCTGGAAGTTGTTTTAAAATTGCAAATAAGTTTATACCTATAGGTAATGTTCAAAATTTTTTAACCAGAAATCAAATCATAGAAGTAAGTAAAGTGAATATGCAATCTCCATTGATAGGAGAGGAGGAGTCTGCTTTAGTAAATGAAACCATTGTAAATTTGATTTTAAATCCTATTAAAAGTTATTTTCACCCTTTTGATAATATTTATGATGATTCTGAAGTAGAACATGGACTTGAATATTTGTTGTCCATGGAGAGTGTTGGTATTCCTACTAAAGAGGATAATGATCTAGCCTCTTATGATGAGATCATGATTAAAAAATTTAGAAATGATATTTCTTTCCAGGATGGCAATTATTATGTCAAACTTCCTTGGATAGAAGAAAAAATTAAAAATGTTGCTTCAAATTTTGATATTTCTTTGAGAGTATTGAATAGAGTCTATTCTTCTCTTAAGCAAAAAGGACTTGTAGAAAGTTATAATAATATTTTTTCTCAATATTTGCAAGATAATATAATTGAAATTGTAAATATTCCTAAATTTAAGAGATGTGATTATATATTTATACCTCACAGACCTATAATAAGAAGTGAGGAGCAGATCACAACTAAGATAAGACCTGTCTTTAATTGCTCTTTTAAAATATCTAAAGACAGCCCTTCCTTGAATCAGGCTTCTTATGCTGGTTTAGATTTAATGAACTCCCTTTTAAAATTACTTTTAGTATTTAGAACTAATAATTATGTTGTCCTTAGTGACATTAAACAAGCCTTTTTGTCTATCAAATTAAGAGACGAATATGACAAAAACAAATTCTGTTTTTTATGGTATCAGAATGATGAATTAATCTCTTTCAGGTTTAAAACTTTACTGTTCGGTTATACAGCGTCCCCTTTCATTCTCCATTATATAATGAAACATCATGTAGAAAAGTTCCCTGATGATAAGTGTAGGGATATCTTGTCTTCTAATTTTTTTGTAGACAACCTGATTTTTACAGGCAATAATTGCAAAGAATTGGAAAAGTTGTACCATCTTACTTTTGAAAGAATGAACCAGGGTGGGTTTGAACTTCGCTCTTGGAATAGTAATTGTGAGCAGTTGTGTGAGAGTATGAGAATGGATGGTAGGTATGTGGAGCATGAAAATGAGTATGAAAAGGTGCTTGGGTATAAATGCAATTTAAAGAAAGATTCCTTGCATGTGTCGTCAGTAAGTTATAGGAGCTCGTGTAGTACAAAGCGACAGATACTTTCTGAAACTTCCAAGTTGTTTGATCCTTTAGGACTTACAATACCTATTACCGTAAGAGGGAAGTTGTTAATGAGAAGTGTTTGGGAAGCTAAAAAAGAATGGGATGAAAAATTACCTGGGGAAATGTTGACTGAATGGGGTAAACTGAAGGAGGATTTAAATGAATTGAGTAAGATTGAGTTTCCACGTCAAGTTGTGAATGAAAGTGAATCCTATGGTCTGAATATATTTTGTGACAGTTCTGCTAAATGTTATGGGTTTGTTGCATATGGTTCAAGTGAAGGAAAAAATAACCTTTTGTTTGCCAAGGCCAAAGTAACACCTGTTAAAAAGACCTATAGTATTCCAACCTTAGAACTATTAGGAGTCCTTTTAGCTTTAAAATGCATATCCACTATTTTAGACTCTTATTTTAACATCATTTTTGAATATGTAAATATAGGTGTGGACTCACAAGTAGTTCTTAATTGGCTTTTGACAGGTGAAACCAAGGTCAAGGCTAAGTATGTTAATAACAGGTTAAAAGATGTTATCACTTTGTGTGATGACATCAGAAGTAAATATAAACTAAAAATTATTTTTAACTATGTGCAAACTGCTCAAAACCCAGCAGACCTTTTGACCAGGGGTTTAACTTTTAAACAATTTGCGAAAAATTTAAATATGTGGAAACATGGTCCAGAGTGGCTTTGTAAGGATCTGGAGAGGTGGCCAAAATTTCTAATGCTTTCACTTTCTCCAGAATTTAGTAATTTTGCTACATTAAATTTTAATACTAATGTAATTAATATTAAACATAATAATATTGATGAAATATTGGAAATAAATAAATTTAGTAAATTTGAAAAAGTAATAAATATAACTAGTTATTTGTTTATGTTTCTAAGCAAAATTACTAAGGAAGACCCTTGCAAAAAAGCTCTTAAATATTGGATCAAAAAAGTACAAAACTCTTCATATACTAAAGAGATTGAATTTTTAAAATCGGATCAAAAGGGTGCAATACCTAACCTAGTTAATAACTTAAATTTATTTTTGGATGGTGATGACATTTTAAGATCAAAGGGTAGAATATCTAAATGTACATACTTTAATTATGATATCAAAAATCCTATCCTTTTGTCAAGATACCACCACTTCACCACCTTATTAATTTTGAAGGCTCATAATAAAATGCAGCATTTGGGATTAGATAGTACATTAAATTATATTAGAAACCAAGGTTTCTGGATTCCCAAAGCTCGCATAGCAATAAAAAAGGTCTTAAATCAGTGTATGTTATGCAAAAAAATCAATGTGCGTGCTTTTAAATATCCTAAGTGCACTGACATCCCTAAACATCATATGAATTTAGTAATGCCTTTTAAATTCACAGGCATTGACTTTACTGGTCATATATTTGTGACTAATGAGACTACAGGTAAACTGGACAAGATGTTTATCCTATTATTCACATGTCTTAATGTAAGATCAATTCATTTAGAACTAGTCCCTGACATGGGTGTGACAAATTTTTTACTAGCTTTTCAAAGGTTTTGTAACCTATATACCATCCCAGATTTCCTTTACTCTGATAACGCTAGAACATTCGTGAAAGGGGCAGACATCTTGTCTAGGGCTCTGGGGTCCAATGAATTCAGGGATGAACTTAAAATTAACAATATTAAGCATATTCGTATTCCCAATTATTCAGCTTGGTGGGGGTCTTTTTATGAGCGTCAAATACGCACTTTGAAAGTTTGTATGTATAAAGTTATTGGTAGGAAGAGGTTAAATTATTTCGAACTTTTAACAACTTTGTCTTTTATAAAAAATGCTATTAACAGCAGGCCTCTCACATATAGATCAGAAGCTAGTGATCTAGAAACCATAACTCCTAACTCATTCATTCGTTTGAATTGTAATACTTCTCTTATTTTAAAGGATGCAAATGAAGAAGTCTGGAAGGAACCTGACAGGGGTTCTTTAGAAAGCACTCTTGATACTCAAGAGCAATTATTTAATCAGTTTAAACAACTATGGTATGAAGCTTACCTATTAGATCTAAGGGAAGCTATGACTGATATATATCAAATCTCTTGGGAAAATAAAATCAAAGTAAATGATATAGTGCTAATAAAATCCATCTTAAAGCCTCGTCCCTTCTGGATGATGGGTAGAGTTATGGAAGTTGTAATTGGTTATGACAACAAAATAAGAACTGTTAAAGTTAAACAAAGTAATGGACAAATATTATACCATTCAATAAGTAATTTGTATCCATTAGAATTGTCCTTAATAATAGATAAAGTCTCTAATGATAAAGATAAATCAAATAATGATGATAAAGCAGCTGATGACTCGGAGGCAGTAGTTGGTAGACCTAAACGTCAAGCAGCCCTAAAGTGTGACAAGCTCATTAAGTCCAAACTAGACTCATTAAAATAGTCATTGTAGCCCAAGGCTACAATCTCTCTCTGGGGAGATTGTTAAAATTATAATTAAAAACTTCATATTTATTGTTAAAATATTAATTTATTTATTAACTTTATTATTTTTAAAATAATTATACTTAAATTTTAGTAGAAACGTTATTCAATTGTTTCCCTGTAATATTTAACCAATTGAGCAAGGCGCATATGTATCGCGCAACCTCCTTGATCATAATATTATAATAAAAAGAAAAGAGTACTTGTGACCATCGTTCGTTAAAAAAGTTGTATTTGTTTATATGCAACTTCTAATTTGTTAAACATATAAAAGTGCAAGTTCTACTTAAATTAGACTATAATACTATAATCCTAACCTAGTTTATGTTGGGAAATACTTTTCTCTAATTGAAATTCCTTAAGTTAAAAATAAAGAACAGTGCAATATCGTTCTGAAAGTCAAATTAATTTTTGAAACTACCATCATTAATTGCTCCTATCTTGTGATTCAATGCAAAGGATCTCTGTAATTATGATTTATTATTTCGAGGTAGAGCCTGGCCAGGAACTGTTTTGGGTAATAAATTGGTAGGTCCTAAGCATATTAAAGTTGCCGTAATTATTTATAAGGTAAGACACTTTTATATTTCTTTATTAGTGTTAATCAGTTTTATTTTAAATATTATTTCCAAGAAGTATATGTTCAATTTTGTTGAGTTTGGTATTATTTATAACTTAGCAAAGTTAACAATATATATATATATATATATATATATATATATATATATATATATATATATATAATCTTAGGGGCGTGTTAGGTGTGAGAAGAATTGATAAAATGAGGAATGAACGTATTAGAGAGTTGTGGTGTGAAGAAAGGGATAAATGAGGGAATAAATGAAAGTACGTTGAGATGGTTTGGTCATGTGGAAAGGATGAATGATAGTCGGTTGGTTAAGATAATGTATAGTGGTGACTGGTGAGTATGTTGGGAATCGATCGGCTGGGAGACCGAAGAAAAAGTGGATTGAGTCAGTAAAGGAATGTCTGGAGGAGAGAAATGTGAGTTTGGCAGAGGCGAGAAGAAAGGTGCATAATAGGAGAGAATGGCGGGGTTTTGTGAGGGGGTATGGTTGTGGCCCACCTGGGCCAAGGGATGAACCCTACACTGACGATATGCCATAGTGAGGGTCCGTCGCGGTCCCATGAAGCTCTAGGGCGGATTTTCTGATTGCGACGAGTTCTCACTAGTAGGTAGAGAAGGGGGGCGGTAAGGTTGGGTTTCTTTTCGACTTGTCATATTCTTCTACTACTTTTATTTTCCGATGCATTTCACGCACCTTACTGGGCCCCAGTCTTGGGGGGGAAAAAAAGGATGATGATAATGGTGATATATATATATATATATATATATATATATATATATATATATATATATATATATATATATATATATATATATATATATATATATATATATATATATATATATATATATATATATATATATATATATATATATATATATAAATATATATATATATATATATATATATATATATATATATATATATATATATATATATATATATATATATATATATATATATATATACTTTAAAGAAAAGCCCTTGGGTTCTTTTTTATTGTCATGCCTTATTATCACTTCATTTTATTTATTATTAAATGTACACAAATTAAAAACATTGAAAAAGACAATTTTTACAATGAAATAAATTTAAAAAGGAAAGCTAGCTTTCGTCCTGACACGCGAGATCTCTTCAGTCTAAGGGACTGGATTTCTTTCTTGATCTTCATCAGATGAAATGTGTTTTAGTTGGTCTGCTATTTTCTTTATGGTGTTGTTGAAATATTTTGACGTTTTCAGATATTCATTTTGTATAAAATCTAACTTAACTTCACCGGGATGCTTATTGTAGTTGTTACTATTATAAATGCAAAAAGATTCCATGATCTTGCGATGGTTTCATCTGATGAAGACCAAGAAAGAAATCCAGTCCCTTAGACTGAAGAGGTCTCGCGTGTCGGGACGAAAGCTAGCTTTAATTTTTAAATTTATTTCATTGTAAAAAGTGTCTTTATCAATGTTTTTAATTTGTGTGCATTTAATGATAAATAAAATGAAGTGATAGTAAAGCATAATAATAAAAAAGAATCCAAGGGCTTTTCTTTAAAGTAAATATTTCACTACGCCAATATATATATATATATATATAATATATATATATATATATATATATATATAAATATATATATATATATATATATAAAATATATATATATATATATATATATATATATATATATATATATATATATATATATATATATATATATATATATATATATATATATATATATATATATATATATTGCAGACCTCAGGACCATAAATTGAAGTATTCCTAGCTCAACATAAATGTCCCTGTTGTAAATAATATATATATATATATATATATTTATATATATATATATATTTATATATATATATATATATATATATATATATATATATATATATATATATATATATATGTTATATATATATATATATATATATATATATATATATATATATATATATATATATATATATATATATATATATATATTTAATCTTTGAGATGAAAATATTGTTAGTTATATTATTTGCCAAAATTTTTTAATTAATTTATTTCAAATTGTTAATTGTTGTGTTTTGATAATGATACTAATATTAATAAATATATTTTTAATATTGATAAATATTATAGTTGTTATAAATGATTTTCCAATGTGTTTATTTTTCGATATATATATATATATATATATATATATATATATATATATATAGTTTATTTTTCTAAAAAAATATATAGATATATATATATATATATATATTTATATATATATATATATATTTATCTATATATATATATATATATATATATATATATATATATATAAGGTTTATAAAAATGTTTTTCATATTTGTCTGTCATGTCATGTTTGTTAATAAATAATTTTATAAAATAGCAATAGCTTACTTTCCTCCATTCTTTGTCATTATTATTTCGACGATGTCATTTTATTTCTGGAGGACAGGTTTGGGTTACAGGTGGAAGATTTCGTTTGAAAATCTGGAGAGTCGAAACTTGGGATGATGGCAATTCTTCATTATCTTTTTCTAAAATATATATATATATATATATATACTCATATATGCCATATTATACATATATATATATATATATATATATATATATATATATATATATATATATATATATATATATATATATGATATATATATATATAAATATATTAGTTATATATATATATATATTCGAGAGTTGTGTGGTGTGAAGAAAGGAGAATGAGAGCAATAAATGAGTGATGCTGAGAGCGAGTTTCGTCATGTGGAAAAATGGAAGAATGTCGGTTTAGCCAAGCGGATGTAAGGGTGATGTGTTGGGAATCAACCAGCCGGGAGCACAGCAGTGATTGAGCCAGTGAAGGAATGCGCCTGGAAAAGAAATCTACAGAGAAAGAGATTGATGCTGAAAAGAAGGAATGGCGGTTGAGTGGAGCCAGGGCCCACCTGAGCGGGATGAACCCCACATTGACTAGATGCCATAGTGAGGGTCTCGTCTCAGATTTAGGTGGATTTTTCTGACTACGACGAGTTCTCACTAATAGTGGTAGTATATCTTTTCGACTTGTGTCATATTCTTCTACTACTATTCTGTTTCCGGTGCATGTTACGCACCTTATCCCCAGTCTTGGGGAAAGAAGGTGGATGATATATATATATATATATATATATATATATATATATATATATATATATATATATATATATATATATATATATATATATAGAAAAACTAAAGAATATATATATATATATATATATATATATATATATATATATATATATATATATATATATATATATATCTTTCTTTCTTTCTTCACCTTCCTCTTTGCCCCAAGATTGGGGGTAAGGTGCTGTACAAGCATCGGAAAAGAAAAGCAGTAGGAGAACATGACAAACGTCGAAAAGAAAGCCCAGCCTTACCGCCCCCTCTGTACCATTAATTAGTGAGAGCTCGTCACAGACAGAAAATCCACCCTAGAGCATCATGGGACCGCGACGGACCCTCACTATGGTAAATCGTCAATGTAAGGGTTCATCCCTTGGCCCAGGTGGGCCACAACCATGCCCCCATACAAAACCCCGCCATTCTCTCCTATCATGCACCTTTATTCTCGCCTCTGCCAAACTCACATTTCTCTCCTTCAGACATTTGTTCACCGACTCAATCCACTTTCTCTTCGGTCTCCCAGCCGGTCGGTTCCCAACACACTCACCACTATACATCCGCTTAACCAACCTACTATCATTCATCCTTTCCACATGACCAAACCATCTCAACATACTTTCATTTATTCTCTCATTTACCCCTTTCTTCACACCACACACCACTCTCTAATACGTTCATTCCTCTCTTTATCAATTCTTCTCACACCTAGCACACCCCTAAGATTGTCCATCTGAACACATTGAACTTTAGATCTATACTTTTTATTCCAGACCATAGTCTCACTACCATACAATAACACAGGTAACAACATACCCTCATGTAAGACCCTAGCACACTCAAGACTTAGTCCCTTTGCATTCACCAACGATTTAATTGCACCAGCCACCTTCCTGCCATTCACAACTTTCCTACTACACTCTGCATCGTCCGTTCCCTTCTCATCCAACATATACCCTAAATATTTAAACTCAGACACTTGTTCTAGCTGCTCACCATCTATCATAACTTCACACTGAGGAGTGTCCTCACTCACAACCATAACCTTACTCTATCTACGTTTTCAAGCCCCTCCTTTCACACACCCTGCCAAATCTCTCTATCAATCCTCTCTCAAACTCTCTTCAGATTCGCCACACAGAACCAAATCATCCGCATATAATAGGTAGGGCACCCTCCACTCAACTCCATTCTCCACCATTCGAACACCATTTCGCCATCCCCACCTCTAATTCTTTCATAACCCCATCCATATACAAATTGAATAACCAAGGAGACATAACACAACCCTGTCTCACTCCGTTATTAATCCTAAACCAATCACCATTGACACCATTTATTCTTACACACGCTTCACTATCGTCATTATGAATATATATATATATATATATATATATATATATATATATATATATATATATATATATATATATATATATATATATATATATATATATATATATATATATATATATATATATATATATATATATATATATATATATATATATATATATATTTATATATACCGTCAATGTCACTCGCAGGAACGGAAGGCCCCTAAACCCCATACCAACACAGACGACAGCATCAGTGTAACTATTTAACCACCCAGCAGAGAATTCGCTGCAGTGTATTGGGGCCGCCACCGCGATAAATTTAGGAAAACAAACCACGTAACTAGAGGTGGGAGTAGGTTATGTCGGGGGTATAATCGAGCAAGGGATCATTCACGTACGAAGCGACTCCGATAAACATGGAGAGGATAGTGCGTCAACTGTCAAGAGATCAGTGCGTGCAGATAACAACACTCCACGCCGAAGGACACGGGTACCGGGCACTTGGTCGACGTTTCGGTGTAGCGCACACAACGATTGCACGGGTGGTCCAACGGTACCAGGAAACCCTGACACATGATCGCCGGCGAGGACAAGGTAGGCCCAGGGCCACGACACCCGTGGAAGACCGATTTATACGTCTGCGTGCATTACGAGAGCGCCACACAACGGCACGACATCTGCAGATACAGCTGGCGGAGGTACACGGCACCAGGGTGAGTGACAATACAGTGCGTCGACGCCTTGCGGAACATAATTACCGGCCCCGGAGGCCTGCCATAGGTCCACCGCACACCACGGCACATCGAAGGGCGCGACTGGCATTTGCCCGAGAACACATCCATTGGACGGTCGACGATTGGGCAAAGGTGCTCTTTACGGACGAGTCGAGAGTGTCTCTGTACGCCTCGGACAGGCGTGCTAGAGTATACCGACGACCGACGGAGAGGTTCGCGCAATGCAATGTGCTGCAGGTGCCGCCGTTTGGAGGTGGGTCGGTTATGGTCTGGGGAGGCATCTCTTTATCGGGGCCTACGGAGTTGCACATCTTCGATGGAGGCACTCTTACAGCCGTAAGGTATATCACAGACATCCTCGAACCATATGTCGTGCCATATGCCCCCTACATCGGTGACTCTTTCATCCTAATGCATGACAATGCAAGACCACACAAGGCCCAATGTGTGAACGACTACCTTAGGACGGTTCAAGCCAGCATATAGTCCGGACCTCAACCCAATCGAACATTTGTGGGATATCCTGAAACGTCGGATCCGATAGCTGCAACCCCCTCCACGGACCCTCCCGGACCTGCGACAGACACTGCACGACATATGGGATCAAATCACTGTCCAGGACATTCGCCTACTCATCGAGAGCATGCCAGGACGGTGTCAGGCAGTCATCCGTGCCAGAGGGGGACATACACGGTACTGCATGAGACAGACCCAACCCCCCCCCTGCGGCCGTCGCCGTACGTACTAACATTGTGTTTGCAGCGCCGAACCCTACTGCGAGACTCTTTGGCTGCACCTTGGCCTCACACTCTATCAACCTACGGTTCTGGGGAGGAATCCACCATGTTATTGTCATTGTTTAATAAAGTGTCTTCGCGTTCTTCAACCTTTTCTACCCTTCCTTAGCCACATACTCTTGTGGTGCGTTAATTTTGACGAGTAGTATATATATATATATATATATATATATATATATATATAAATGTTATATATATATATATATATATATATATATATATATATATATATATATATATATATATATATATATATATATATATATATATATATATATATATATATATATATATATATATATATATATATATATATATATATATATATATATATACATATATATGGACAAGTTGAGTTAGGTGACCTCGGAACGGGAGAGAATTTAAATTTTTTTTCGACCAGTACCATCTATGACAGGCAAATTATCCGCGGCTTAATATTTTTATGCCCAGCGACTTGTTTGACATAAATTATTATTTTTTTATTTCGGACTTATTATTTTACTTTTTTTCTTTTTGACTTTTTTTTCGAAGAGAAAAACATTATATATATATATATATAAGTATATATATATATATATATATATATATATATATATATATATATATATATATATATATATATATATATATATATATATATATATATATATATATATATATATATATATATATATATATATATATATATATATATATATATATATATATATATATATAGGTGAAACTAAAGAAGTTACTTATCCGCATGATATCTCGAAAACTAAGATAGGTACAAGAAAAACTGATAACATATATGGAATCAGCGTATGAAATTTGTATGGAAATGCAAAAAAAAAATTTACTTTTTTAAATTTTTTTATATCTCCAAAACTATGATAGGTACAAGAAAACTAATAACATATTTAGAAAACAGCGTATGAAATATGTATTTAAAAAGAAATTTTTTTTTAACTAAAAGAATACCCCAGGGTAAACCGCAAAGATGGAAAGAGTCGGGGTCTCTCGGCCTCCTGGGGGACGACGGGGGGACCCCTCGGGGGAGGGTCTCCGGAACCCCGCTCTTGGTATTTGGGTGTCGCGTTCCTCCGTCCCTCCGCCTACGGGGGGACTTCGTCCCCTCCTCTGTCCCACCGTCGGCTCGAGCCCCTAAAAGAATTTTATACGCTGATTCCATATATGTTAGTAGTTTTCTTGCATCGTAGTTTTGGAGATATAAAATAAAAAAAAAAAATAAATTTTTTTTCATTTTCCATACAAATTTCATACGCTGATTCCATATATGTTATCAGTTTTCTTGTACCTATCTTAGTTTTCGAGATATCATGCGGGTAACTTCTTTAGTTTGGCCATATATATATATATATATATATATATATATATATATATATATATATATATATATATATATATATATAGAATATATATATATATATATATATATATATATATATATATATATATATATATATATATATATATATATATATATATATATATATGGTCAGCATCCCGAAAAGTTCAGGCATGTAACTAGAAAACTATAACAGCTACACGAAAATAAATATCATTTTATTAATCAGGAGACATTTTTACCGCAGAAATTAAAAAAAAATAAAAAAAATAACGCTTTTTAAAAAATTAAAATTGTTAAAAATCTTGAAAATATTACAGTTTTTTGACAATTCGATGATGCCGCTCACTACGACTGATGACGGAATGCCAAATGTTGAATTTTTTTCTTTTTAAAACGGACAAATACCCACGGGTAAACAAGAACGATGGATAGAGTCGGGGTTTCTCGGCCTACCGGGGGACGACGGGGGGACTTCGTCCCCCCCTCTGTCCCTCCGTCGGCTCGAACCCCCTAAGAAGGATATAAAAAGAAAAAAATAATATTTTCTCCAATTATATTATAAAGCGACATTTGGCAACTTTTTCTCTCGAGACTGCAGCTTTCAACGTCTTTCAAGTCAATCAGAGCCTGCACTTTTTACTAATATTAATATGGAGTTATTAATAAATATTAGAATAAATTAAATTTTTTTTTATTTTCCATACAAATTTCATACGCTGATTCCATATATGTTATCAGTTTTCTTGTACCTATCTTAGTTTTCGAGATATCATGCGGGTAACTTCTTTAGTTTGGCCTATATATATATATATATATATATATATATATATATATATATATATATATATATATATATATATATATATATATATATATATATATATATATATATATATATATATATATATATATGGTCAGGTTGGCAAAGTTGGAGTGGAGGGGGTTGTAGGTAGCATATATATATATATATATATATATATATATATATATAAAGAGTATATATATATATATATATATATATATATATATATATATATATATATAGTATATATATATATATATATATATATATATATATATATATAACAATCTAGTAAAATAATTTTGTAAATTGAGTGTGTGCATAAATTACAACTTTTTTTTTTTAATATCGATTGCATGCATTCGAACACATTCTGTAATTAAAAACACATTACATTTGAACTTTAGATGGAACACTAGATGGAAATATAAAATCGATTATCTTTTCTAAAATATCAATATCTGATAGGATTACCCTCATACGGACTATTACTTAATTTTTTATATTTGTGTAAATGTGTGCATAAATTATAGAACTTTTTTTTAAAATATCGATTGCATGCATTCGAACACATTCTGTAATGCAAAAGCCTAAAAAAAAAATGTATTTCAGAGGTGATCAAAACGAAAATGTCATTGCCCGCATATCTGTGGATCAATTTCCCTCTCTCTCTCTCTCTCCCTCAATATGTTTCGTTTTTATGTTTGCTAAGAGAGAGGACCTCTCTCTCTCTCTCTCTCTATATATATATAGTATAGTATATATATATATATATATATATATATATATATATATATATATATATATATATATATAAATAGTTAATATATATATATATATATATATATATATATATATATATATATATATATATATATATATATTAAAACAAAAATATTTTTTTTTTTGTTTCTATATTTTCACTTTTATTTCTCGCACAAAAAAATAAACACAAACTCTCCCCATGCAAGATGCGAAAAAACTGACTTTAGTGTCTCTAAATACAAGTAAAAAGAGGACATACATGGACAAATATAGCAACTTTCTCAAATTTCAACCTTATTTTTATATGAGAAAAAATTCCAGGTTGCTATGAAGTAAAATAGGCCAAACTAGCAACTTTACAAAAGATACTATATAAATTTAGTATGCTTTAGTTTGCTAAGTTGCCAGATGTCTTATTTTTAAGAACTTATAAAGTTGGCTTTTTTATGGGCGGCAAAATTACAGCCCTTTTTTTATTTAATTAGATATATTGAAATAAATATCGTACGCACTTTGCAGTTGCAAAAAGCATTAATTTGTTATTTTCAAAATTGAATACTACTTTTTTATGTAGTAAATTGTTAAAAAAAAATTCAGATCACTTTCATTTGACAAAAATTTCATATTTCTACCAACATCCTATGCCTGGCATTTTTAATTTGGAGGGGCTGCAGCCCTGTAGCCCATAAAGACGAGCCGCCACTGTATATAGTATATATATATATATATATATATATATATAGCATATATATATATATATATATATATATATATATATATATATATATATATATATATATACATATAGACGAGCCGATATATATATATATATATATATATATATATTACCCGTCACATGAAAAATCTTTCTAAAAATTGCACGCCATTTTAAAAAGGTTCCTCACCCCTGCTCTATGAGATATGTAAATAGATGTTTTAGGCGTGTAAATATCATATATCGAAAAATATCCATATTCGATTTTTTTTTACATTTTAAGGGGGATCGATCCGACGGGGGCACAGACCGTCAACCGGGAGGCCGAGAGACCCAGACTCTATGCATCTTGGCGTTCTACCCTGGGGTATCTTTAGTTCTTAAGAAAACGGGTAAAATATATATATATATATATATATATATATATATATATATATATATATATATATATATATATATATATATATATATATATATATAATAAATGTAAAAATATCTATATTATATCGATATTTTTCGATCTTTTAACATCTATTTACCTATCATAAAGGGTACTTGTCGAAAAAAGTTTTAAATCCGACCTCCTGTTCCGAGGCCACCTAACAACTTTTATATATATATATATATATATATATATATATATATATATATATATATATATATATATATATATATATATATATATATATATATATATATATATATATATATATATATATATATATATATATATATATATATATATATTTATATATAAAATGTGTGCATGTTGAGTTAAAAGTACAATTACCTTATCAAATTTCTCCTAAATTGAAATTTTGTTTTTCCCGTTCCGGTTTCTTTCCGAAGTGCTTCGTAAGCATTTTTGAGGAGTTCAATTTCTTGTTCCATTTCGAATATTTCTTTCTCAATTCTGTGTGTGTTTAATAACATTCAATTTTTCAATTTTGCTTAAGATTTAAAGGTAAGTAATATTTATACAAATTGAGATTGAAGTATGTTAAATACTAAATGTGTATAGTGGGAGAATAGTGATGTCGATGTTTTTTTTTTTTTTACATCCATAAATGCGGATTTTTAAATGTTTGAGGATATTCATCATTTGGGATGAGGATGTGAGTATTCATGCCTATTGAAAGATACGCATTAATAGCATATCATGTACAAGTATTGTGCTTATAACAAAAAAAGGTTAAAAAAAAAAAAAATTACTTCTGAATTGAAGAAACTTTTTTGGGGTCGGAAATTTCATTCCTAACTTTGATTGCTTCTTTCAATTTAATCAAAACGGTTTGTTTCTCTTTCATTTTTTCTTCTTCAAGCGACTTCAACTTTATTTGCAACCTCTTCAGCTCATCTTCAAGCGCTGATTTCTCCTTGAGAAGATCTTCTCTTACTTTCAGTTCTAATAGAGTGAAAAAAATAAAGATTTTGAGCAATAAAAATGTTACTTAAAAATATAGTTGGCAAGTTAGGAATTTTGTTTGCACAAATCTTTGTTTCAGCTACTACATTGCTTCCAGGATAGTTTGTACTCGGTTTAAAGTCCTATTCGGATATAGATCTAAAACAGATTTGCTACTTTAAGAGCATTTATATGCAATATTAGACCATCGGATGTTACAGACTATCGAAATTATATATATTTTTTTTTATCTAAGTTAAAGAAAATTGTTAAACTATAAATTTAATGTTAATCATAAAAAAAGAAAGTGCCGAACAGTCTTGGCATGTGGAATTGGTTATTATGAACCGATTTTGATTTCGATTCGATTTCGGCTATTTTGAAATTATATTCGAACTATTTAAAATCATGTCATTCCGATTCTGCTCTCGATTCAATCTACTTATGAAGATGCAATTTTCAAACGTCTATGCCAATTTGAGTTCAAGTTCGGAGAAGTTTCCAACACAACACTGGTTCCGATTCTGATCCATCAATATTTAATGATTCCTCAGCCGAACTTTTTTCCCCTACCCTGGAAGAGTATCAAAAATTTTTTGCTTTCTAATTGTTTATAGAACAGTTATTACCATAGCCCAATCAGTAGAGCGACAGAGTCACAAGGCAAGGGACTAGGGTTCGATCCTTTATCCGGACCCTAGAATAGGCCAATACCTTTGAGGTGCGAACTTTCAAGTTTTAGAATTATGATAAATTACCACATTTTAGAGCATCTTCTTCATTCAAGGAGATTCTTGAACACAAATCTTCATTTGGAGGATGAGCTTTTTTTTTCTTTCCATGAAGACCAACGTGATTGTGAAAATTCATCACTGTTGCCATATAATTATCGATCTTTCGATCCACAATTTGTTCTTCTTGATCCTGAAAAATATATTTAAAAAAAAAAAAACAGTTATTAAATGTTTAAAAAATTTAAATGATCTCTAAAACCGAAATAAAGTTTTATCCAAAAATTATTCAAATTTTTAAAAATGAAGATTTTAAAACAATAATTTAAAAGGAGGGGTTTCTTCCACCCGATCAAGAACCGAAGTAGATTTTGGCAAGCAGTCTAGAGTCTAGAATACGGAGTCGCACTCATCTGGTGTGCCAGAGTGCAAAAGGAGTGCCTCTCGAAGGAGAGGTTTTTAGTATGCTCCTTACGAAATTTACGAAAAAGTAAGATTTTTTTGAAGGATCAATTCGAAATGACCTTGGATTTGTATAATAATAATAATAATAATAATAATAATAATAATAATAATAATAATAATAATAATAATAATAATAATAATAAGTCATCTGACCTCTTCTAATATGCCTGTCACCCGTATTATAATAAATAAAATTATTATTATTAATAATAATAATAATAATAATAATAATAATAATAATAATAATAATAATAATAATAATAATAATAATAACAACAACAACAACAACAACAACAACAATAATAATAATAATAGTAATAATAATAATAATAATAGTAATTATAATAATAATAATAATATAATAAAATAATAATAATAATAATAATAATAATAATAATAATAATAATAATAATAATAATAATAATATGACATACCAAATCCCATTTCCTTTTACCACACTCCGATGTCACCGACGCCAATTTCTCTTCTACTGATTTTATTTTCAAGTTTCGAACAGTGTCGTTTGCTTCCATTCTAAAAACCTCTTTTTCCAAACTTGAAATTTCATTCTCGATCTTTTCAACTTCGGTCTTCAGAACCTTCTGTAGATTTTTTTCCTTCTTTATGTCATCTCGGACTAACATATATTTATATATACATACATATATATATATATATAATATAATAATATATATAATAAGTTATATATAATATATATAATATATATATATATATATATATATATATACATAATATATATATAGTATATATATATATATATATATATGGTGAATGTAAAAGACTAGGTCTTGATTGCGCTAGGGTTTTACATGAGTGTTGTTACCTGTGTTATGTATAGTAGTGGAGACTATTCTGGAATAACAAGTATAGATCTAAAGTTCAATTGTTCAGATGGACATCTTAAGGGCTGCTAGGTGTAGAAGAATTGATTAAAATTGAGGCAATGAACTATTAGAGTTGGTGTTGTGTTGAAGGAAAGGGTAAACGAGAGAATAAATAAAAATATGTAGATGGTTTTGTCATGTGGAAATGATGAATGATATTCGGTTGGTTAAGCGATGTATAGTGGCGAGT
>JABUQX010077597.1:5000-7500 GCA_015478945.1 Trachelipus rathkii | reverse complement strand
CATTTACTCTTCTTTTCTCGTACGTATGCATCTTTTAGCATCCTTTTTCCTCCTTATATAATTCCAATCATCTTTCTTTTGAAACTCATCATTGCTTTTAGTACATCAACCACGCTTCTTTTACTTTTAACGCTTGCATCACCTCTTCATCCACCACTCACTGTTAACATTCTTTACTTCCTACTTTAGCCACACCCACATACTTCTTTTGCCCTGCTAACAACTGCTTTTCATTGCTTTCCAGCATTATTCAGTTTCAACTTGTCAGTGTCACATTCACTGATTATTGCGAGCTGCTTACCCATACTTATCCTTCATACCTTTCCACTAAACTTCCCACTCTTTAATTTACCCCTTCCTGCCGTATCACCTTCCTCTCCATCCAATCCCCACTAACTAAGTTTTACATTAGGACAACATATGATCCATAATCCCATCCTAAACCCCCAACTGATAACATCCAAACACCATACTTCAACATCTCCTTCTTCACCAACACAAAATCAATCATACTTTTCCAATTCGATCATTCCTACCTACACCAACTCTAGTATACTTAGGATACTCTTGTGTTTAAACGAAAGTCATTACTTACACACATAACCTCTCACCTCAGAGAAATCAATCACCTCCTACCATTCTATTTCTCCTGAACACCCCAGAAACCACCTGTTACCATCCTTTTTTTTATCATATATAATATATATATAATAATATTATATATAATATATATAATTATATAATAATATATATATAATATAATATATATATATATATAAATATTAATATTATAATATAATAAATATATAAAATATATTAATATATATATATAATATATATATATATTATATATATACTGATATATATAAAATCCGTATTAATAGTCAATATTTAGGCCTAGAAGGGGTATTGGTACTGCTGTATAATTTTAAACATCTTTAATATACATAAAAAGAGGTAATTTTAAAAAAAACAAAAAAAACATTTGTTTAAAAAAAACGTGTTTATTTAAAAAAAAAAAAACCAAATTAAAAAAAACCGTTTTTTTTCACACCTATATATATTAATATATTATATATATATATATATATATATAATATAATATATATATATAATATATATAAATATATATAATATATATAATTTAATATATATATAATAATAATATAATATATATATATATATTATATATATATATATAATATTGGGGATGAGTCGATTAGAAGGAGGATAATGGGTAGAGTGCAAAAAGTTTGAAGAAGGGTAAAATCTGCAGGCTTATAATAAAATTTACTGGTGAAATGATCAAGAATGGAGCGAGCGAGATGGTGATTGACTGGATTTGGAAGAAGTGTAATAAAGCGTTAATAGTTCCGGGGGATTGGAGTGAGAGCAGTAATTGCACCCTATAATAAGGATAAGGAGATAGGGAAACTGTAGGAATTATAGGAATTAGTTTATTGAGTGTGTAGGAAGATATAGTCTGTTTATATTTGGTCGAAAAGGGCGTTCGAGTGATGAAGGACTGATTGGTAAAGAACAAGGTGCGTTTAGATGGGGTAGAGGATGGGATTCAAACTACATTGAAACAAAATGATTGAGAAAATGAGAAAAATAAATTTGTATTTAGGTTTCCTGGATTTGCAACAGGCGTATGATAGGATTAATAGGGAAGATCTATGATCAGGTGTTAGTGATATATGGTGTTGATGGTAGGCTTTTGAATGGAATCAAAAGTATGTATGACGATAGTGAAGTGTGTGTAAGAACAAAGAGTGTCAAAAGTGAATGGTTTAATATTAATAGCAGAGTGAGGCGCAGGAATGTGTTATGTCTCCTTGGTTATTCAATTTGTATATGTATGTGGTATGAAAGAGTTGAATGGTGTGGCAGGAAATGTGTTAGAATGATGGAAATGGAGGTGAGTGGAGGGTGCCCTACCTATTATATACGGATGATTTGGTTTTGTGGTGTGAATCTGAAGAGTTTGGGAGGATTGGCAGAGAGACTTGGCAGGGTGTGTAAAAGGAGGGGTTTGAAAGTAAACGTAGATAGTAAGATTATGGTTGTGAGTGAGGACAGTCCTCGGTTTGAAGTTAAGTTGGATGGTGAGCAGATGGAACAAGTGTCTGAATTTAAATATTTAGGATATATGGATGAAAAGGGAACGGCTGATGCAGAGTTAGTTAGTACGAAATATGTGAATGCAGGAGTGCTGGTGCAATTAAATATGTGGAATGTAAGGAAATAAGTTGGTGCGCTAGGTCTTACATGAGGTATGTCGTACCTGTGTTTGTGATTAGTTAGTGAAGACTATGTCTGAATAGGAGTATAATCTAAAACAATTGATCAGGATGACAATCTTAGGCGTTAGGTGAAGAGAATTGAAAAATTAGGAATAAGCGTATTAGAGAGTGTAGTGGTGTGAAAGAAAGGGGTAAATTGAGAGAATAAATGAAAGTTATTGTGGATGTTTGGCACATGTGGAAAGGCATGAATA